>UELU01147259.1:65477-116064 GCA_900490025.1 Megastigmus dorsalis
CGCACAGACACATACACATACACACACACACACACACACAGATATATACGTTCGTCCCTCTCTTCGGTCTTTCTCTCTCTCTCTCTCTTACTTGTGGTATACAGATAGACGGAGGCTCGAGCGAGGAGCGAACGGAGGAGGCGATTTAGTGCCTCGCCGAGATTCGAGCGTACACGAACGTGTGCTGCAGCCCGAGCGACGCGCGCGTGCGGCTATACAGCCGCCGCTTACTGCGGCATTATTTACTCCCCCCCGATCCCTTATACCCTTCCCTCCGTAGCAGTGTACAATATCTCGTTTGTGTACCAGTCGCGCGGCTATCCTTAGTTCGGTTTACATGACTCTGTGAAATTGTGCAGTACCGCGCGTGAGAGAGAGAGAGAGAGAGAGAGAGAGTTTGTAGAAGAAAGAACGTAAGCGAGACAGAGAGAGAGAGAGAGAGAGATGCTGCTGCTGCAGAGGGTAGTACTGGTGGCAGTGGCCTGTTGGGCGGCCGGCGCTCTAGCCGAGCCCGATCCCTCGATCGAGCTCAACAAGATATCCAAGTCCAGAGACGAGGATAAGTGCTACGACACCAGTGGCAAGCCGCAGGTGAGTAAACGCGCTAAATTTTCTACTTTTTCTTCCCGTATGATTTTGTTCGCTTGAGTTTGGAGTGACCCGCGCGTTTACTGTGGTGATTAGAGTATGTGAAAACACATGTGGAGATGACGTTCGAGTTTTGTGTTGGACGATGGTGATATCTTCGCTTTTTCTTTATTAACGGGAATTAAACGGGATTGAATATATGTATATGGATACAGGATCGAGCGCTGTACCTTTAAGAATTTTCGGAACCAATATTTTTCTCTATCGCACTCTAAAATTCCGATTGCTGCACTCGTGTCACAAGTTACTTTTGGTGAAGATATTGATACTGTGGCTAAGAATCCCACATTTGCGATAATAAATTCAGAGTTGAATTTGAAAATAATTATTTTATGATTACCACTACTACGTATTGGTATATTTTTCATTGGAACAAGTTATCGATATTGTTTTTATAATTATTGTACACGAGAATCGTTTAGTACGTACATGAATGATTTAACGATACGCATCGCCGTTAATTTAAACACGCGAAAATAAAAAAAGAAACCTTTCTTGGTAAAAAATTGTTTTAACGAAGATTCTTAATTGTAGGTCTTTTTTGTCCGGTGTTGTGAAAGTACGGAGCGGGTGAAGCATTAATGAACGAGAAAAGAGAAATTATACAGTTCGTATAAAGCACTTGAAGGCACTTGATAAAGCAAAAATCGCCGTAATAATATAAATTATAAGATCTTAAATCAAGTAAAAAAGAAGATTTATGTATGCGGGCACAAACGGTTCCAGTTGTGCAGTTCCATTTAAAACGGTTACATCAGCAGAATCAAAGATTGGTTCAAGACTTGTAGAAATAGACTAATTTTTTAAACATCGTAATTATACTACGCATATTTCAAAACATAAACTTATCTCGGATATTAGGAAATCACAATTATAGAACTTTTTTTTCTGTACTAGTATTATTAAATCGAACAGTTATTTATCGCAAATAAAGAAGATACATAATAAAATAAAATTTTGATTTCACCGTGCCTAAATTGAACGTGTAACGTTATTAAAGCTGTATGCAAAATTTCGTCAACGCAAGTAAATAAATTTCTCAATTATCTATTAAAATACGTATAATATGACAAATATAAGATTATATAAGTTTCTTGGAAAATACTTACTATTCATTATAACATTAATAGAATACTGTAATTTTTTCATATTCCATGATGAAATCATCGAAATTCAATATTATCGGTTTTTAATTGTTGGTAAGAAGTTTCTAATGATAGGTTTTTATCATATTTCTTATTATGAATTTGGTTTTATAGATTTAGAATTTGTCAGCAATGCTTTGGTCTATAATTATCTCGTAGCAAGTTTTTGCTATTAAAGGAAATCTATTTTTCACTTATTCCGTAACTGATAATGATATTATTGTATCAATAATTTGTACAATAATATTTAAGCACGTTGTGTACATGTAGTCTTATATTGACACAAAATTAGTTAAAAGATAATTGACGCCTCTAATTGTAATAGATTACCCGTCAGTTTACAAATTATCATATTCATTTATTTCTTTAATTGTTTACTAAACAAGCAAATAATTAGCGTGTACGATACCGTAATAAAAATTCAATCTGATATATCTTTAAACAAACTTATCAAAGAAGATATACTATTTCTGTGAATTAACAAACATCTAACTTTTCAATGCCGGAATTAATTCTTCATCCAAACTTAAACCACCCATAATAATTATTTTCATAACCAAAAAGTTATTAGCCCAAGTCATATTCGATTATTATTTTTTAAACTGTACAAACTTTATTATTCATTATTTATAATCGGAAAATCGAGTGGGAACATTTATCACATCGGCCCTTTTACTGGAAATTTCTTGGAAAAGCACATACGTATTTCCGTTCTGTACATTTCCCACTATTCAACTCGCGATCAAACAAATTCTTAATTCAATGGATTTAAAGGAAATAAAATATGAGACTTTACTGAACATTTATTCAGATGATATTTGGAGTAAAATAAATTTCTAAACAATGTCGTAGCTCGGTAATCGAGTCTGTAACAAAGATGCAACCTCTCGAATTCTTTCTTCTATATTTTTTAAACAAAGTAACTCAAGCGGTACGTTATGTCGTCTTCGACGAGCTGGCGACACATAATGTTAAAAAAGAAGTGATCATCTAGATATACGTATATCTTTTACAAGGCCCCCACGTGTGTAATAAGATCATAAAGTAAACTCTGCTGCGCTTGCTTTCGTGCACTCAGCGAATATTCGTCTACCGTACCTATACGTCAGAGGGGATCCGGGCGAAGTTGGATGCTTTATTTTTAAGAATATTTTGTTCTTGTATACCAGCTTTGGAAATATAGGCTTATGGCTTCGAAATTAAATTTTACAATAATGTTGTATATTGCTTTAATTTTGACTAAGGTATGGTTAGGATTACCCTAACATATTGAATTCACTAGTAATGCATGTCTCGACTTCTATCGTTGTGTAAAATCTTTCTCTGAAAACACTTTAAGCAGTTGTCGGCCCAATGAAATAAGCACAGGAATCAAAATTATTTCACAAAATATAGTTGGTCGCGAGAAAGCATTTCGACTTGAATTCGAGTATGCTCCGGTTTTCCCCTACACGTACACAATTCCGCTGGGTAGAACAGAGGAGAAATAAAGCGAAGACTCGAGCGGCGGCACCGCACATATATATTTTTAGCTTCCTGGAGAGTTTTTCGTCGGTGCGCGACGTGTATTATGGGAGGCGAGGAGAGTCGAGTTTTAATGTGTTGTTACGCCGTGTGGCGGTCATTTTTGGGTTATCGTAAGGGTTCGGTGCCGCTTGAACTTTCGTCGATAAAGACGCCGAGATAAGGGGGCTTCTTTTTTATGCTTTACACACATATATATACATGTAAGATGTGTCTTGGCGGGTTTTTGTAACATCACGCGCATCGTTACAAAATACTCGCGTAAGAGCTGGCCGAGAAATGATTTTGATTATAGTTTATTTCGGAGTATCGGAACTATATGGATATTGTACGGCTGAGAAAAGATGCTACATTGCGCAAATAAGAACGTGTCCTGATAATATTAAATAATTTCGTTAACCCTTTATAAAGTATGATTTATTGAATAACTTTGATATCCAGTTCATTTTCTAAATAATTTAATTTATCAAAAAATTTTTTGTACGGTACGTTATCGTATTCATCTGCTACGATTCAGTAATTTCAAAAATCTTTTGGTTATAGATGGTCCATAAATTAGTTGTATAACTTGTGTGTTCACATCTTCAATAATGAGTTAAAAGGATGCATATATATATATATACGTTACGGTATTGCCATGAAATGTTTGAGTGATTATTAATGATAAGGTAAAATTCATACCTTTATCGTTACGACTGCAAGTCTTGAAATTACAATGCATATAACATAGATGTATTAAAGTATACCTCACTAATGCCAATTTTTTACGTCGCGGACGTAATAACACATTAAAAAAGCCACTTTGACAAATAAGTCTCTTGTAAAATTAAAGTCTATAACGATCGATCGACATTATCGTGCAGTCAACACGATTGTTCAACGCAAAACTCGACGAATTCAACGCATCCGTTAGCAGCTCGCTGCCCTACATAATACCGATTAAATCCTATTCCCATACGGGTTCCCTTAAAATTATAATATATAGTGAGAAATAGATATCGGCCTGTTACAGAGATGCATCCCGCCATTCGAGAACGCCGCGTTCAACGTGCCGATCGAGGCTACCAACACGTGCGGCCAGGACGGCACTGCCACCCCCTTCTGCAAGCAGACGGGCATACACAAAAAGTCCTGCGACGTCTGCTACGAGAACGATCATGTGGCGGCCTTTCTCACGGATCACGACACCAACGAGAACGCGACCTGGTGGCAGTCCCAGACCATGTGGGAGGGCATACAGTATCCAGCCACTGTCAATCTCACGCTTCACCTACGTGAGTTCCATTGAATTTTCCTCGGTACACTCATGTATCCCGATTGCTGGGATGGTTTTTGGTTGCGGGGGAACTGATTGTTGGCATGAGGACCATGTGCAGGCTTAAGTTTGGCGAAAGCGTGCGATCGGTTTGGTTGTTGTTCTTGCCGGTCACTTGCCTAATGACGAATCGCCAATTGTCATTTGCAAGATTATACCTATATATAAGTATTTAACGTAAATCGAGAAAAATCGGTATTGTCGGTGGTGCTCCATTTGGAAAGATTCAACTTCGGATTTCCAATACGAATGACCTCATCCTCGTCTAATCACTTGGACGCGTTATAGAATATAGTCCGCGTAACATCGCGTTCCACAAAGATCAAAGGAATTCAAAATGTGTAGTTAACATAATTTGCACTGTTGCTCTCGATTGATACACAAACGATGTGGCGGACCGAGCTCGCGATAAGCCAGCGACACTTTCATCTCTCGCAAACAATGTTTATCGACTCGCGGCACAAAAAGTTTCCTATTCGCACAGTCACAGAAACGCGCAAAATTAGATCGTAGCGCCAAATCGAACTGTTCTACGATTTCAATTATACATCGAAACGGCGATAATGGGCGGCGTGCATCGCAATATAACGTTTCGGGTGCACGCGAGATGTTCCGAAAGTATGGGGCATAAATCGTTGAGCGATTCCGTTAGATCGCGAAGCAACGAGAACAAAAAGAAAACGAGCATAAGCAAATGAATAGCGCAGGGAAGATCGACCGTGCGCTTGTATCGAGAGAGAAAGAGAGAGAGGATCGTGCCGCCAGTAGTTTCGAAGAAGTACGGCTGCAGCGTTCGCGCAGATAACCGCCTTGCGCTTAATCGTTTAAACACACACCCACATCCGCGACGCTCTTACCGCGCAGACTCTGCTGCATGCATGCAGAGTTCAAAATGCATGTGATGTACATGATGAGCGAACGCTTCTTTTATTACTCGTGCCTCGCGGACTTGTATTTTGTGTCAGTGTTGAAATATGTATATATATATATAAGACTTTTGCTCTCGATCATTTGAATCTTTCGATGCCGTTTGTTTACTATCTTGATTGGAAACGTGCGATGAATGGTGTTGTACTGCTACACGAGCTTTTTAAAGGAATTTCAATTGCATCTGTGTCGATTTTGGAAATGATTATACCCTTTGACAATAATCCTTGAATAATAATTAAAATATGAATTCACCGTGAAATCTAAATCGTTTCCATTTGAAATAATTTAATCTATTTGAGTACAAAAAGTGTATATATATATGTAAAACAGTCGGTAACCGTGATTAGACTAATTCTTGGAATAAAATTCCTTTTTATCTATACAGATTGCAGAAAAATAAGTCGCAAAAATTGCTATTGTGAAAGATATGCATTAGGCGTGCTAAGCATTTCATCTTGGCATGCGTTCGACTCCACGTTCCCCAATCAATAAAGAAAACAAACAAAAAAAAAATCAGTTAGCATCTGTAAATCTCTATTACTTTTCCAAACAACGAAGCCGCGCGCACAATTATTCGAGCTATATCCGAAACGACCCGCTGGAACAGATATATCTTTTCATGCATAATAATCTGGGTGAGTCGCCGGGTCACACACGCGCACACACACACGGGACGTAGAGAGAGAGAGAGAGAGAGAGAGAGAGAGAGAGAGACATCCATTCATTCATGATCGTTTCTCTCAAAGCGGAGAGAAGCGCGTGATGAACTTTTGACTCCGATGGAGTCTGGTCGAGCCGCGGCGGCGGCGTGGCCAAGCCGCATTATCGCGGGAGGAGCTGCTGCTGCTGCTATACTGCTGCGATAGGGAGACGCGCGTCGGCACGTTTCATCCGCTGACGATATAATCGGCTTGTGACGATGAGTCCTCCTTTCGACGAATCTTGCACATACGCACACCCACACACACACATTTGTATATATATAATATCGATGCAAACAAGACACGTGCAATATTTATATATATGTGGTATCCTCGTGGGGATCTATTTTTTTTTAGATTTTTTTCGGGATCGACGATCAATGCGGCAAGTCAATTCTGGGGAAATTACATTTTACGAGGTTATATATGCGGGGCTACTGGGAGATAAGTGGATTGAACGAGTTTCTTTATTTCGGTGCAGATGCGGCTTTCGGTTTTTATCGATGTGTCGTTGTTGGATTGCGTCTCCGCGAGAATGATCTAATTCTGTGCGTCTTTTTTTCGTCTTGTACAGCCGATGAGCGAACGAAACTCGCGTAATACCTACTTAAACTCTGACTCTTCCTTATATGCTTGTATTGTTTGCGAAGTCAACGAATTTTAAATTCTGGTGTGTTTTTCTTTTCCAAAAACGTTACGAGCACTGTATAGCTTTGCACCCGCGGCTAAAATTACACTCTCTTGAGTGCGTCCCCATCAAATCCAAATTGCGCGCGTCTGCACGAAGGTACTAAAAAATCAATCGCTTGTACACCAATCGAGACATATTAAAGCCACACGAACGCGAATCGTGCAATACGCGACTGAAGTCGTCTATACCGTATGTATATACCCCACGTATATCTACAACCTCGCTAATTTCGCATCCCGCTATAGACGCTACGTGTGTATACACGCTTACAGCAGTTCATTTGCATCGTTCGCATGTGTGTGTGTGTGTGGTAGGTTCGGACGCGGGGCAAAAACCAGTTGCGCGCACAGCTATTAACTAATTCAACTCGGAAGTCTTTTTCCGCACTTTAGCATCGGTATGCAATGCGCTCACACACTCTTTCTCGTGTCTTTCTAATTATTGGTTAATGAATCGCAAACTGTAGCCGCGAGGCGAATGCTTGTACACGTATGCTTCTTCTTCTTCTTCTTCTTTTTTAATAAACATATGTTTCTTTGAACGTAACAGTGTGTGAGTTACCAACAGCGTGGATTCTATTTGTTTTTTTTTTTTGCAGAATGTAAACGAATCATATAGGTGTAAAAGAGATTAATTTATTATAGTATATCGAATAATAGTATTTTTTTTAATTGAAATCAACATAAATAGTGACTTTTAATTGGTACGTGAACTAAGACTTCCATATGCATACAAACATGCGAATTAATTTACAAATAGTACCGGTATACTTTCGTGCATATGTTGTAGTGAGATCTGGGTATTGTCAGCAGTGGACTTCAATAAGTTATTTATAAAATACACTTAAGCAAGTCGGGTATATTCGTTTAAAGAAGCAAATTTCTTCTTTCATACTATTGTAATTCTAGAAATCAAATAAAGCACATGTTCGTGGACGATTTAAATTAATCACAGTACCCGAAAGTCAGTCTTGGAACTGCATATTGCAATTCAAAGTAAATATTTGGTTTTCAATATAAAATAGAATTTTTATCAATATCTTTACAATCTCGTATTGATACATCTCTCCTCTAAAACTCAATCGATGGATCCATTTATACACACAAAACGAAGTAAACGATATCTGCATCGACAACTTCACATGTTTACGAAGAACGAACGCAAAGACGAAGTAAAAAAAACTTTCTGGCGCGACTGTACAGTGGAAACTCCCTTAAAGACGTAGTTATGTAGAGCGATCTCCTCTAGCGCCGTCTGCGCGCCACATGGTCCATTCATGAAAGGATAGCGCGGTATATACGTGGACGACCCGCACCTCTGTATAAGCGCTTTTACGTCGAATCCATTGACGCGTAACGATCGTGTAGTCCGTTTTTCCTTCGGATCGTAATTTCCGGCTTCGCTCGGATGTTTGATTATAGATTGCGAATTAGGTTGGCGATGCAAAGTGTCGGCGAGCATGCGATCGGACGAGTTTGTATAACTCGAATTGCGATCGAAGGGGAATGACACTTCAATAGGGGTGAAGTAAGAATGATGAATTTATGAATCCTTTATGAATGGAACAAATGTTTAACTGATAAAAAACTATTTTTTTATTACTATACATTTACGCTAATTTTGTTTTAACGATGATATTTTGGAGTCTTTCAGCTTTGAGTGATGAAACTGTACATTGAAATTGTATTATTTGTATTGCTATTACGCATATAATTATCAAAGTTTCTTCATACAAAACTTTAAATGACGAATATTTTCATAAAACACACACACACACACATTTGACGAAATGATCGAATTTTTATTTTTTTCCAGGCAAAACGTTCGACATAACGTACGTGCGTGTACTGTTCGAGTCGCCAAGACCGGAAAGTTGGGCGATCTACAAGCGTAAGAACGAGAACTCGCCCTGGGAGCCTTATCAATTCTACTCGGCTACGTGTCGCGACACCTACGGCCTGCCCGAGTCGAAGGAGACGGTCCGGGGCGACGATACCCGTGTGCTCTGCAACAGCGAGTACTCGGACATTGTGCCGCTGTCCAAGGGTACAGTCGCCTTCTCGACCCTCGCCGGTAGACCCTCGGCTTACTTCTTCGAGACCCACACCGAACTCCAGGTCCCCGAGCTTTTCAGCTTCGTAACATCGTTCGATGATGTCTAAATTGATTTAATGACTGAATAATTTTCTTTTTTGTAGGAATGGGTACAAGCGACGGATTTGAGGATTACTCTGGACAGGGTGAACACCTTCGGTGACGAGGTCTTCGGCGACGAGCAGGTACTGCAGTCGTATTACTATGCGATAGCCGATATAGCGGTGGGGGCGCGTTGCGCCTGCAACGGTCACGCCGGTCAGTGCGTCAACAGTTCCAGCGTTGACGGGAGGGTGCGACGAGTCTGCTTGTGAGTCCTTTCAGTTTTGACGAACACGTTTTTTTTTTTTGTTATAACAGAAAATCGGCGCATATCACAAGAATTATCTTTATCGCGAGTGGTTGCTTCTGAAGCTCAACAACGTGTTTTTCAATGTTCCATTTATGATTTCCACTTTTAATGTCGTAAATTATAATTTGAGCTTCGTAACACTTTGACTGATGAATATACATGATTCAATTCTATTTCTAATAATCTGTATGTCTCATAAGCAATTGCTCTGTCATTACGAATAAAGGTGCGAACACTTCACCACTGGACCGGACTGTAGCGAGTGTCTGCCGTTTTACAACGACGCCCCTTGGGGCCGTGCCACTACCGCCGATGCCCACGAATGCAAACGTGAGTCTTGGATCCAGCCATGCAATATTCTCTCCCTCTCTCTCTTTCTTTTACTTCCTCTCCTTCACTGTACATATATCTAACTCTTTACTCTGCAATTCTCTCCAACACCAATATCTTCCGTTACTTCGAGTAGGCATTTTATTATTTACGCACTTTGTATTCATCGTTTAAGATGGTTTTCTTCGAGGAGGAAAAGTAAAAGTGCTAGTTTTTGAATACACCTCGACGCTTGAACTAATTCGACTACAATCGTATAAAACTTTTTTAGTTTTAGTGTAATACACGTTTAGTAATACAGAGCTAAATTTGTAAAATCATCTAATTAAATTAATAGTGTCTAATTTTTAATAACTCCTCTCACTGGTCTTTTTTCAATAGACATCATATTGTTAATTAAACTTTAACATACCTAAAGAAAAATCGCAAAAAGCATGTAGAAATCAATCTAAGCAAGTGCGAGCTGGGCCCAAGTATATATGCATTTCGCCTCGCCACTCAAGCGTCTCGTCTCCCACGCGTTCTCGTGGCACTGCATGCAGCGTGCAATTGCTCGCGGTTTCTAAGCGCGGCGCGGCGGGCGCGCGTGACGAACCCGTTTTATGAAAAGCCGCAATGAGGCTCTTTGTCTCCGGGGCTCTCTCCTCTCCTCCGCGACTCTCTTCTGCTTAAACACAGTGCACTCCTTCGTGCATTGCGCTCCGAATAAGGTAGCGACCGAAAATGCTAGACACGAAAATCGATCGTGACGTCTCGCTTTGTGTCTCGCTAGCAGCAATTATATATATACCCTTTCTCTGTATTTTATGGCTTTTTAAACGAATAATTGATTTTTTTACAATTCTTTGCGCGTTTCGGAATTTTGCCTTTTTATATCTTGCGTACATGCGTTGATTGGTGAGTTCAGGGAGATTTCGGGAGAGTCTATATTTTAAATAAAGGCCTGTAACACATTACTTAATTTTTGAATTATATAATTCATGACATTTTATCTTACTTGATTTTTACTAGTCTATCTTTAAAACTAAAGTTTTCAGACTCTCTTGAAGGAATCATGCGAACTTCGATCTCTAAATAGGCAATTTTCAAAGAAAGTTAAAGCGATGTTACGAATCAATTAGGAATCGATAACTTTTCATCGAATTGCACGAAAAAAAAAGATAGTATTTTTAAACCACAAGTCGGCACATGGTTACTTAACACGGACGAAAAGATATCGTCCAGTTCGTAGCGACTATAATGGAATAAAAAAACAATCCCATGACCTTTTACGGCAGTGTGGCGGTGTGGCGTTCGCTCTTTGCGATGACGTTCCGACCACCGTGTCTCGATGTATATCTCGTGCGTACGTGCCCTTTTTCCTCTCTGCTTTCTCATCTTGTTCGATTTTTTTTCTGGTTCGTTTCTTTTCGAAAAGCTCTCTCGGGAGGTATCGCGCACAAATAGTCTATGATTGCACTGCAAGCGCGTAAGACGCTGTTTTTTTTCCTGCTCGAACGTACATACTTTTATTGAAATTTTTGGGAGATTATTAAAAATATAATTAATCGAATCTTGCAATATTTATTGAACAATTCTATTAATCTTCTTTCTTTTTTTCACGATGAAAGGATTGCACAAGCGACGCATCTAAAACTTTAAGTACTTTGTTCAAAAGACCGCTACCTATATTCGAGATCGAGGGGGTGAAAGCATATAAGTGGACTTGTTCCTCAATGGCTCTTTCTTACGAGTTTTATCCACTTTGTTCTCAAATCTTTATTGTTTTTTCTAACCGACTACTGCGATTCTTTGCTTATTTCTTTTTTTTTGATAACATAGATAGATAAGATTCGATCATCGAAGCACAAAATATGCAAAATAACTGCATCGCTATAAATTCATCTACTGCACAATCGATGACAATTAAAAATTAAAATAAAGATTTTAAAGCTTTAGAAATGCTTTGTCTCGCGTTACATTTGAGAAAGAAAGTCCCGTACAAACAATCGATGGAACTATAAAGGCTCAAACAAAAAACTTCTGAGCTCCTCCACTATTCCCGCATCCAAGCCTCACAAACAAAACATCTCTTGTATAAATATGTACACAGACATCATACAACTGTCCATCATCGCCATACAAAATTCAGCTCTTAAATATATATACGCGATTATACTGAAAGAAACCAAAGGGAGAAAAAAATTGGTCGGGTTTGTTTTTGTCGTGGAGAGATTCTATCTTTTCTGTGCCCTGTAAGGAGCTGCATTGCGGCGCGACAGACTCAGGGCCTCCTATAAACTTATTCAGCGTGCCAGCAGATAGTAAAACACTATAAATCTAATTATTAATTCGAAAATTAAGAGCGATCGTCGATAGTACCAAGCTTATCACCCTTATCAATTGAATTCTGCGACTTATATCTGTCCATCTGAAACGGACCTCGGGACGCTATCGTATTTTTACAGGGAAGCGACGGTCTGACAGGGAAGACATATAATACCGTGTGGCTGCACAGATGTACCAGCCTCCTGCGTATAGACACTCGCGTTACCCAACCAACCTTTACCTTTTATGCCACAGGTCTCTCACAAAGTGGGGGTTCTTATAGGCAGCTAACGCTCGGGGATCAAACGCGTCCTCCAGTCGCGAACTGCAGTGCGTAGAGACTGGGAGGCCGGGATATCCTACCATCATATATATATATATACACGAGCGCTCGCGATCCTCGGGACTTTATGCTATGTTAACGTTTATACCTGTTTATGGCTTTTTCTTCGTTATATAGTGTTGAGTGTTTTGCGAATTTATTGCTGGATACTTTGATAATGTGAGATAGTGACTGTGTTTGATGAATGCGATGCAGACCTGTAGAGTTCGAGCTGTATAATACATCGAAATTGGTAGAAGGAAAATGTTTATCGATTCGGAAGCAGTTATTTTGTCTAAAAACGAGTGAATCGAGCAATAAGTTTAGGGTGTTTAACACCGGAAAAAGGTATAGTGGCTGTGAATCGTGTGAACGAGTGTGATGCTTTTGCATAAAAAGAAAATCATCATCGGAGAGATGAAACCACGACAAACTATGTGAATCCAATAGCTTCATGCGCTGGAAAATGAAGCTTCTAATACTTCTCCTGCTGTCGAGCGGCATTCTGTGCAGTTTTTGCCACCGTAGAGATCGATACTTCTCCAGATACGTACCCATTTGTAAGTTATATTACCACGCGTGTCCTCGAAAATAAACTTTTATACCCACGCATCTCAATTCTCAACAAAATTACAACTAAAAACTGCCTGTTTCTTGGGCGAAATTGCCATATTACAGAGTGCACGCGCCGTTGAAAAAAGCCCGTCGCAGAATCCCGCGCAGGAAAGAAAATCGTATATCCCTGGCAAGAATTCCAAATGACAGAAAATGTTCCTCGATGCGTATATAGACGAGTCAACAATACACACATATATTCTCGGTGGATCTCGTCCGCGGCGTATATACACGCTATCGGCGCATTCCTCTCGTTCCTGGGCTGCTGGTCTCGCGCGCGACTCTCGCCAATCCCTTTTGCAGCGGCCTTAGCCGTCTGCAGTTTCTCGGCAGTGCGCCTGCAAAAACTCGATCCTCCCATATTACGCCGGCTCCGAAGTCCTTGCAAAGGCTACTATCGCGCGACTTATATACTATAGTCCGTATAACATTTCGTGGCCGTTCGGTTTATCGATGCTGCAGATTTATATATATATATGCAGCTGCACATCGTGAGCGATTGTGCGACCGTTTCAATGGATATTTTATACGATTAGGAGGGATTGCCGACCTTGATGAAATTCAAATTTATCCATTGCACAGATTGCACAGAGTGAATGATTTTTTTATGACCGATTCGGATTATAATGTTTGTGAAAAAGGGTTTTTAAGGTATATAAAATATACGCGTATCTCTAAATGGACTGATAATTGAAATTTAGTACAGAGATTAAGTCTATATGCATAAAGGATTTATGTATGTACGCGTGTTGCATCAGTTTAACGATCAATCCTTTTTTGTATGCCCATAAAACTTTCACTCTGCGACAATTTTTCTCCATGACAAATACATCCTTATTTAAAATAATTTTTATGCTCCATGTAAGAGGATTTAAATTACACGAGCTTTTTCAATAAAAGATATCTCCTCCCATAATGATCTAAAACTTGCCGATCCAGTTCTCCGCCAATCTTTTACCACTAATTGTCTTTTCTATCGAGCATTGAAACAAATTAATATATACTTATATAAATATATATATACCTAGAACTATATTACTTTTTCACGTCTATTTCAGCCTGCAGTTGCAACGGCTACTCGGACCGGTGCTACTTCGACAAGGAGCTGTACAAGACGACCGGACACGGTGGCCACTGTTTGGACTGTCGTGACAATCGGGACGGCGCCAACTGCGAGCGCTGCCGCGAGAACTACTACGCCAGGCCCGAGGACGGCTACTGCATAGCTTGCAACTGCAATGAAATCGGTAAACTTCGAACGCCTCGGACGTTTTTACCGCGCGCACATGCGTAGGAGCTCTAAGAAAGAAAATTAAAAGGGGCGAAATAACCCCGATGTACATAATATCTAGGAAATTAATTCAAAATGTACCTAATTGGTATTGGCTTTATGTGATCCTTCCAAGTTTGCGCACAATTTGATAACTTTAATGGACTATTAAAATCCGAATGATTTAAAGCGAGTGCGCGGCTTCTCGCGCTGCATCTCAAAGAGAGAGAGAGAGAGAGAGAGAACTCGTTGATGCGCGTGTTTGCGCTGCACATACACGCGAGACCTACTTTCACGAGTATTCGCGCTGACGATAAAACTGCGAAGATGATGACGACTTGCGGACGCGAGTTTTTTTTAATCGTCGCGCCGCGCTGATAAATTGTGAATTAAAGCGTTCGCGACGTATAAGGGAAAGTCTTTATACTCGTGAAATCCTTTTGGCGGGACGTGCAAAAGTTACTTTCAACAATAGTACGCTTGGGTAAATAAATTACTGATTAATAATTACATCCGATTATCTGATGGCATATTCCAAATATATCATGACAAACCAATTAGAATTTCGAATGGAGATAGATTTGTTCGACTACAATGTATAAATTGTAACGGTTTCGTTCAACAGGATCACGAAGTCTTCAATGTAATTCGGAGGGCAAGTGCCAATGTAAACCTGGAGTGACGGGCGACAAATGCGATCGTTGCGCGCCCAACTACTTTGACTTCAGCAGCTTCGGCTGCACCTCCTGCGAGTGTAGCGAAGCCGGCTCCTTGGCCAATACGCCCAATTGTGATCCTGTCACCGGTACCTGCACTTGCAAGGATAACGTCGAAGGAAAACGCTGTCGAGAGTAAGTATATCGCCTGTTCCTTTGATTTGTCAAAAGCCTCTATTAATTGCGATTAAATTGTGAGCTTTCAAAAATTGAATGAGTTTAAAGTTAGTTTACGGCTGTTGTTAAACGTCTAGTTCTTAAATACATTGTTGCTCTTTGTCAAATTGAATTTCTGTATCTTACGATGTTTTCCTCACAGATGTAAGCCGGGCTACTTCAATCTCGCCGAGGACAACGAGTTCGGTTGTACGCCGTGCTTTTGTTACTGGCACTCGTCCCTCTGTTTGACGGCCAACGGCTATTCGCGCGTCAACGTCGAGAGTACTTTTGTCAGAGGGAACGAGCGTTGGTCTGCCAATGTCGCTGGAAATCCCATGCAAGTTAGCTACGATTCACTCGGTCAGGCCATAACAGTCAGCGCTCCGGACCGCGATAACGTCTACTTTGTTGCCCCTGGTACGTTGTATTCCGAATGGTTGATGCAATATCGCTGCTTCCAATCGACAGCGGTTGTTGCATGGAATGGAAAATTTTATTATCGAAGCGGTCAATTTACTTGTATTTTGATTTGCAGAAAGATTTTTGGGCGATCAGCGAGCCTCTTACAACCAGGATCTGTCCTTTACATTGAAAATCAGTGACAATGGCCCAGCTCCGACGTCTCGTGACGTCATTCTCGAAGGTGGAAATGGACAACAGATCATGCAGCCTATTTTCGGTCAAAACAACAGATTACCAAATGTCAATGTAAGAATCAGAGGGTCATTTAATTTCAATTATAAGAGTATTCGTGAGAAAGCTGCTCATGATAGTATCAATATTATTTTTAGCCGCAAGAATACACATTCCGATTGCACGAACATCAAGACTATGGCTGGCTACCTCGATTGAAATCTAGGGACTTTATTTCTATTCTGGCTAATTTAACTTCCATCAAAATTCGCGGTACCTATACTCATCAAGGTAAGAATTAATCGCTTCCGACTAATTGTTTTATTATTTCTACCATCGTTAGTTACTTAACAGTTATATATGTTATAATGAAAATTAATCAATCTTTTACGATTGCAGGAAAGGGCTATTTGGACGATGTCAGGCTGGAAACAGCGCATCGTGGTGCAGCTGGTGAACCCGCCGACTGGGTCGAGCACTGCAACTGTCCTCAAGGCTATGTTGGTCAATTCTGCGAGTCTTGCGAGCCAGGATACCATCACGATCCACCAAATGGTGGACCCTTCGCTCAATGTGTGCCATGTAACTGCAACGGTCACGCTGACATTTGCGAAGCTGAGACTGGTATGGCTTTTGTATATATATTATATATTTTTCAAAATTGTCGACAAATTCAAGCTTTCGTAACAATATTATCTAATAAAATTTATATTCATTGACTGGAATGTTTACATTTAACAACTATCATGTATACTGTAGTTTTAAATTTGACGTAATTTTGCATTAATCAAAGTTGTTTTTATTTAGGTCAGTGCATCTGTCAGGATAACACAGCTGGGAGCAACTGCGAACATTGTGCTCGTGGATTCTACGGCCAGCCATTGAGAGGAACGAGAGACGACTGTAAGGCTTGTCCTTGCCCTGACAATGGTCCCTGTATTTTACTTGGCGACAATCCTAATCCGATTTGTTCGGAATGTCCGGCTGGAAGAACTGGTAATACATCAAATTATACAAAACAAAGTCAACAGCGAGTTTTAATACATTCTTAATACATTCACTTTGCGGCTACTACTACTTGTGATAGCGCTTCGCAGTTTATTCTATTTAAACATTGGCCTTTGTAATTCTCCTAAGTGACTGTATTATGAAAATTTCGTTTTCAAATATTTGGTTATTTGAAATGGTGATGTTAGTATTGTAATTTATATTTATTTTTTCAAATTTTTTTTATCAGGACCTCGTTGTGAAACCTGCTCTGATGGATACTTCGGAAACCCAGAGAAAGGAATCGCTTGCAGACCTTGTGAATGTAACAACAATATTGATCTTAATGCCGTACGTAATTGTAATCAAGAAACTGGAGAGTGTTTAAAGTGCGTTAATAACACAGCTGGCGCCCATTGCGAAGAATGTTTGCAAGGTAAGCGTAATGCATTTTTATCAATAGTTAAATATTATGATGAAGGTTTTAATAATACTGAAAAGCACATTTTTTCATTCTTATCGTTCATATAATAATATGATTTTCAGGATATTATGGTGATGCTTTATCTGACCAGAAAGAGGATGGCTGCAAGCTCTGTCAGTGTTATCCTGCTGGAACACAGGAGACCGCAAATAAGGGTGTCATGCCGTGTGACCAGCTTACAGGCCATTGTTTCTGCAAATCCCACGTAATTGGGCGTAATTGCGACCAGTGCGAGGATGGTTTCTACCACATCAAGAGCGGAGAGGTGATTCTTAAATCTAGTTTTATACGGATTATTTTATTAGCATGACGCAATTGATGATAAATAAGTAATTTTAAAAGTAACCATTATCTTTTATCTTTTTTCATATTTTGTATTGGTAGTAAATTACTATTCATGTATCGGAAATTGCTAGAATTTGAACTTATAAATTCAAAAATTACAATGATAAACACTATCGCCAATTTCAGGGATGCACCGCTTGTAATTGTGATCTCGAGGGTTCGTACAACCGTACGTGCGATGCAATCACTGGTCAGTGTACGTGCAGACCCGGTGTTACTGGACAACGTTGCGATGCCTGTTTGCCTTATCAGTATGGTTTCAGCAGAGAGGGATGTAAGACTTGCGACTGCGATAAGATCGGATCGCAAGACTTGCAGTGCGATGCCAACGGACAGTGTCCCGTATGCGTTTTATTCTACTTTGATCGGGCTTAATGCGGATTTCTGGAGTAAATCTTTCAAATTTAACGAATGTAAATTATTTTATTTGTTTCGCAGTGCTTAACAAACGTTGAGGGTAGGACGTGTAATCGATGCAAGGAGAACAAGTATAATCGTCAGTACGGTTGTATTGACTGTCCACCCTGCTACAATCTTGTACAAGATGCTGTGAATGAACATCGATACCGACTGGCTGAACTTGAAGATACCCTCAGGAAGATCAAGAGCAATCCGACCGTGATCAACGAGGCCGGTTTTAAACAAAAGCTCAAGGACGTGCAAGAACGAGTACGAGAACTTCTCGACCTTGCCAAGACTGGATCTGGAAGTGAGTGTCTATCAATAGTTTTATATTTCTTTGAAATTCTGTAAATATATCTTACCAATAATATATACTTGTAAATTTCAGCCAGCTCGAAATCTTTGGTAGAACAATTAGACGAGCTTCGCGATCAATTAACGGAAATTAATGAAACTTTGCAAACTATCGATCAAACTGCAATTGATGCCAAGCGAACAACATCTCAAGGACGAATGAGCATTGATGAGGCCGAGAAAGTGCTGGACAAAATTCACGAACAATTGACGGTAAAATTAATTTTTGAATATGCAACGATAAAACGTAAAAACTATTATTACGTAAAACTATTGTAATCAAAATTGTTTTTTTTTTATGTAGGAAGCTGAAGATTTCTTAGCTACAGATGGACAATCTGCTTTGGCGGAAGCAAAGAAACGAGCAGAACACGTTGGCCAACAAAATCAACAGATGACCGCAATCGCTCAGGAAGCAAGATCTGTAGCTGATTCGTAAGTACACAATTTATTCTTTTTTGTAGGGAAAACCATTTTTTGACATACTTCATCTTCATTAACATGATTTATAAATTCCTCAAAATAAAATCATTTTTTTAGTAACATCAAAGAGGCTAAGAGACTTCAAGAAGTAGCTGAACAGGCAAAGAATACTTCTTTGGAAGCATATAATTTAGCAAAGAAGGCCATTGCCAAATACACAAATATTAGGTATTTAATTGTATATGTTGTTATATAATATTGAATACGTTAAATTAATTGTAAATTTTTATTCACCTTAATGCTTGATCTTATTTCCAGTGACGAGATAAGAAATTTGGAAAGTAAACTTATGGCTTTGGAAGATCGGTACGGAGATGTAAAAAAACTTACTGCTACAGCTGTTGCTAAGTCAGAGGCTGTATCTAAAGAAGCACTTAGTCTACTAATACTCGGCATATCTGTGCCTGCTGTGAATTTAACAGAATTGCAAAATCACTTAGACGACGTAAATAAGGAGGTGAATAAAAAAGCAACATGGAATAAATGTCTTATTTTAAAACAACAATTTCCTCAATTTCTTATTTTTGCGGGACTAAATAGATTTCGGATTTTTGAACCAATCTATTTCAAAATTCTTAAGCAGAATTTACATATTATATATTTTATAAAAATTTTATCGTTGTGTTTGTTTCAATAGTAATAGCACGAATACTTATATTTAAATTTTAAATTAGTCAAGTTCCAATATTGTAAAAAATGAAAATAATGTTGTTGATATTGATTAAATATTCAATCGATTTTCTTTGTGCATAGGCTATGAAAATAAAGGAGCAGGCCAGGATTCTACTGGAAGAGAACAATGAACTTATTCATGACATTGAAGATAAGGTTAGAAAGAGCGAGGAACTTTTAGAAAAGGCTGAAGATCAGCAAACTGCAACTGCTGAACTGCTTTCGGATGTAGATGATGCCAACAACATCGCCAAGAACGCTGTAAATCGCGGTGACGAGACGTTGAAGGAGGCTCAGGATACCTTTAAAAGACTCAGTGGTGAGTATTAGCTATTATTAAGCATCATTATTGCTGTTGATGCTGTTATTTACAGTTGCAGACAAAAATTAAGGATTTTGAATGAAATTAGATATTTGTTAATTTTGTATTTTATAAGAAAGTATTCTAAGTTTAATGTAGTTTTTTAAGCATTTAACTGTACTGAACATTTGAGAAGTTACATACATTTAAATGTATAATTCTGACACTACTGTAAAATATGTTGAAGATATCTCTTCTTGAAGTGTAATTCTTACAAGTATACTTACCGGTGCTTACTTACATTTTCATTTTGCCCAATTTTTATTATTTCAATACTTACCAATTTTACAAATTGAGTGTTATTCTGGGCACCACAGATAAGAGTGCTTAACTTTTCAAATGTAGACATATTTAAAATAGATTATTAATTAGATTACTATTTATGCTTTTTAGTTCATTTTTTATGTATTATTAATATAAATTTATGTAAATTAAGGAAAAATAATTGTGCATAAACTGTGAAAACTTATGCGTAAAAAGCGTACTATTTTACGTTTCGGTTAAGTGTATGTAAACGTCGGATTTCGAATTATGACATAACGTATCTATCTCATTTTACTTCCGTTCCCACAGATTAGTTACTAAGTAGACCTTTCGCATTTGACGTAGCTAACCACGAATTTCTTCGAGTTGGTTTCGTCAAATTTCGCGTGTGCAGCTAGATTCTAGAATCACCTGTGCTTGATGGTGAAGCGTCTAATTACCATAAGTTTTATTTTCGAATTTTTGAAATTCTTGAAAATTTGTAGTTTAATTCTTGTTTTATTATTTAATAATAAAATTTAGTGCTTACAATTATTTTTAATGAAGCTTTATTAATATTTGAAGTAAAATCCAGAAAATTGAATCATGGCTTTTTATGAATTTGAATTCCTACAATAATTTTCTGCAAATGCATACACCAAGTCGGTAAATTTTTTTAACTAATAATTTTTATAAAATATTTCCTTAAATAAAATAAATATTCTTTTAAATCAAGCACGTTAAAATTTGATTGTTGATAGGGACTGTATCAGTTTATTCATTTAACGAAGTCAATGAACAGTTAAATTCGGAAATCCTTCAGTTTACATCGATTTTCTTTTCAATATTCCAGAGTTCGACGCGGAGGTGCAGGATGCACGCACCAAGGCGAAATTAGCGTTAGACGACGTGCTACTGATTCACGACCTGATCCGAAATGCGACCACGAAATCGAGAAGCATCCACGATGTGCTCGACGGATCCGAGGAGAACGCCAATCGAGCTCGACAGATTGCTCAAAGCGCAGAATCTAACGCCAATAACGCGAGTAGCATGGCTAACGAAATCAGGCAAGAAGCCAACAAGACCAAGGCCGAGGTCATCAAGCTCGGCAACGAAGCCGATAAATTACACCTAAGGGTCAATACTACCGATTCCATGATTAGGGGATACGAAAATCGTATTCACGACGACGCCAATGTCACAGGCCAGGTCGGTTTCTCGCGTGAAATTTCTTTACTGATACTTTTTTTAAAGTCCTCGTTTGTTCTTTTTGAAAAATCATTCAAAAAATTCATACCTGTATCGAGTTTGTGAAATAATTAACATCTTTTTTATATAGATGTAGGCTATTCTTGCAAGCGACACATTTCCAAATTAAAAGAATGGATGTAATTGAAATGGATTTATTGAAAACTAAATTGTTTAAGGCTGAAAAGATAAATGTTAATTTATTTAAATTTAACTTTTGCTATTAGGTGAAACGAAAAGTTGGTCAGGCCCTATCAAATGTAACAGCAGCCTCGCAACAAGTGGCCAAAGCGCTGGACGAGATCGCGGAGATCACCAGAGAACTCGATGCTCTTCCTGATCTTAGTAAGTATTTAAATGTATCGATTGAAAAAGTTAATTATAAGTTAAAGAAGCTAAAAGCATCCTTACTACTTTCGAAATATTCTCGAAAGTCGAAACATATGAAAATTTAGTTGAACAAGGACATTACACATATTTTGCACATAATAGGTACTTATCCTAAACACATAAAATTTAATCAACTTGAATTTTAATTACAGGCAACGCAGACCTAGACGCATTGGAGGAGCGTCTTCGGCAAGCGGAGGCTGACATCAAGGCGGCCGATATGGATCAACGTATCCGCTCCCTCACCGAGGCTAAGAATCTGCAGACCCAATGGGTTAAAAACTACGAAGACGAAGTGAGTCGACTGCGTACCGAGGTCGACAACATCAACGAAATGAGGAAGGTCCTGCCCGCCCACTGCTACAAGCAGCTACGTCTCGAGCCGTAAACGGGATGCGGGCATGATGCGCGCTACTAGCTCTTACATTGTCTCCTCACTCGCAACCACGTGCCATTCGATACTTAAGTGAAAAGAAAAGAAAAAGAAAAGAAAAAAGATAAGAAAAGTGAAACGAGACGGAAGGGTATGTGCTTTGTGTACCAGATAACCTGTTCTGAGAGTAAAGTTCTTTTTTTCATTGTGTACGATGTCAAACGCATTTTCGTATAGGAGAGAGAAAGTACCCCCTTTTTTGAAATGCAAAGATGCTAAGTACTCGGTGAATGCGCGTTGTCTGTCTTATGATTTGATTGGATATTTTTACGGATGGATGCAACTGCATTTTTAGAATATTAGAGGTTTTTATCTCAATTGCAATAGATATTGGATATTATCTTGTATATTTACGAGTAATTGTTTACTTTAAAACTTTTAAAGCAATATTCTTTCATATTCTTGTATAAAAATAGCCATATAGTTTTGTAATTTAACTGTTAATACAGTTTAAATTTATTAAGTTTTATCTATTAAAATAATAATTAAGAAGTAATTAAGTATTTTGCAGTGCTTATTAATTTTGTAAATTAAAATTAGAATAAACTGCTTGCTATATTGCAAACTGTTATTAAATACAATTTCGAGTAACTAAAAGTTTGATTTTATCCATTTCTTCCAGAATTATTAAATCTTAAGATAGACAATTAGTTTCGGAATCCTGACTATTATAAATGTTGAAGATGTAATGATCAGCTAAAACTGATAAACAAAATTAAAGTTAAGGAAACATTTAAATACTTGCATAGTGCCTAGAAGTATTTGATTCTTAATAAAATCATCTTCTTTTCTCTTCTTAAATGATATACGGTATTTTAGGTTGTATCTAAGTAAACACTTCCTTTCATATTAAACATATCTTATTAAATTTGTATGTAATCAAATATATATCCACAAAAATTAAACATATCATTCAAATTTTAAACGCTATGAGTTATCAGCATTCAAACATTTCGAGGTGCCTTAAGCAAAAATCTTAGCTTAAATAATTACTGCCAACAATTTTGGAGGAAAAGAAAAATTAAAATAGAGATTTTAATATCATAGTTATTTAGAGAAACAAATAAGTGAAAGTCGACTTATGTAAAATCGACTGAGCGGTGTAACATTTTAGCAGATCTTTAAGAAACTATTGTTTTACTTGTGTACATTATACTGATTAGATAATTGTTTTATTTAAGTATAAGTTAAAGAATCTTTTTTATGTACTTTCAGAGTTCATCTTATGTTGCGCATTTTTATGTAATGGTGCGACTAATTGCAATATTTTAAGTGTCATACCAAAGATCTTATTATCTACTATTAAAAATAATAGACAAACTTCAGATGACTATTAATCTACACTGCATTTCTACTAGATCAATTAATTTATTTGATTTAACAGTCAAGCATAATGCCAATTCAAATTTCCCTTTTGAATTTGAAAATTAACGTACCAATGCAAAACTATTTTGATTTTAGACTGCTTACTGCGTGCATACAATTATGCACGTGAATTTCATTTCATAATTTATACATATTAAATTTTGTTTATTCACTCTTTTATATACTTCTCAAGATAGCAATTCTTTTTAACGTTTGTACTTTTACAAATAATATAATACAGTTATTTTATACCAGTTAGCCTAGTACAAAATGTAGAGCAAATACTTAATTCGAAAAATAAAGTAAGTTTACTAGGAAAAATAGAGAAAAATATTACTAATTAACTCCTTTCTCATCTCCTTACTTATTACTAAATAATCTGTGATTGAATTTATGTGCCCTTTAAATTCTTTAAATTTAGATTTAAAATTATATTTATTTAAAAAATATATCATACAAAAAAAATTAAATTTTTTCATTTATTTTAGTACAAAGTAATCATAACTTTATGAATTGATAAATAATAAAATAATTGAAAAATTGATTTTAAGTGATTTAAATCAGAACTTTTTAATTTACGTAAAAAATGACTTGTAAATAAGTAATTGAATAATTAAAATTGTTAAATATATCTATGATCATGGATTTTCAAATTTTCCATGGCTTTGTTAAAGATATTACAACCACTTTTATGATACAAGTTTTTATTGAAAATATTTAACCACTTAATAATATTGTATATGTATATGCAAATAAATAGTGCTTGTATTAAAAATTTAACTTAGTTTGTTCGACGTTCGTTTACAATTAAATCGATATGAAGAAAAAACAGGCCCAATCTCTATCAGACACGATGGACTCTGATGTTCACACTTTTTCTTCATTAAAGTACAAACAAAATAACTAGAACTAACAATATAGCAGTCAACACTCCAATAGCTACCCATTGTCTGCGATCTAAAACAAACGTAAAAGTAAACATAACATGCACCACTTGTAAAACTATTCCCATGTAATTTTATTTATCAATACAGTAAGGTCTACATATCAAGTTAACAAAGTGTGCAAATTATAGCTTCACTCTCGTTATATTAATATATGGTTACCAACGTATGTCACTGAGATGCAAAAACACTAGACATATTTTTACGCTAATTTTATTATGATAACATTTGCAAGAACAAAAATTATCTTATATTTCTATATGTATAAGTTTTTTTGGCCCTTCTTCAAATGGTGGTCAGATACAAGTCTAGTACGATGTCTAAGTGTTCTACGTTTGTAAAAGTCAGATAAAACATAAAGGTGTTAGATATTACATCACATATTTCGAGGTGAAAATAAAAATATTTTTGGAAGAAAGGAAAAAACTTCTAAATTAAGTATAACAAATATTATGTCTAATAGTAATTTAATACAATATAAGATTTAAACGAAAATACAGAATTATGTTGAAGCTTATCTTGGGAGCAGCTTAAATTAACAGTTTTAACATTATAAAAGATCGACAATCATCGTTTGTTCTTAGTTCTTACAAAGAATTTTTATCTGCAATGTGTATTTTTGAAATTATCAATTTTTTGACTTCGTAGATACTTTTTATTAAAAATTTGGTTTTTGTAATTTATACTTTTGAGTAAATAATTATTACTATCTGTTACTACAATTTTTCTAATTTAGTCTCTCTTTTTTAAACAAACACTTTGGATATGTATAAATACTGTTTACAAATTTATATAAGTATAACTACAGTTAGTTTAGAATTTTGATAACATCTGCAAGTAGGACCTTAGAAGTTTCACAAAATTAAATAATAAAAAAGCAAAAGCACTTGGGATTCAAAATACTTTATAATTAATTATAAATTATTGATTTAAATTTTATAGTTTATTATAAAAATATAATAGAAAATAACATTTATTTAGCTTTCATTTTGTAATAATAATTTTAAGTATAAAAAAATGTATTAAGTAACTTTCAGGTCCATCTTTATTTTATTTATTTAAATCATTTATATTTTCTTAATTGTCTTTGCAAAGAACAAATAAAAATGACAAAAAAATATACAAATTAATATAAATTTTAAAAATCTTGATGAATATTTTTCTTTTGAGTTTATATTTAAATAAAAGTACTAGAGTAAAACATTGTTCGCATCTCAAAAAGATCACAAAATAATGGTTCCTCTAACTCTCACTATGTTACGATTAACATTAAAAATAATGTACTTAGCTAGGTATCAACTTCTTAGCTTAATTTCTCAACAATCATGTTCACACTAAGTACCATAGGTTCTGGAATAACATCTCTTACAATTGTCATACGCAAACATCCTTTTGAAGATCTTCTCTTATAAAAAATGTCCTTTACCCTCATTTTGATAATAATCAATTCAATTACCCGCAAAAATAGAAAAAATTTTCTGTCAAAATATACTAAAAATTTCATATTGGCTTCCATGGCTATTTATTGTACCGTACTATATTGAGTTGAATAATTTTTGAAATGCAATTAATTCATTCAGCTGCACAATTATTTGTGCAATCCGTAGCCTCTTTTCTTCTTTCTTTTTTGGCAAACATTGGACAATAATTGCAACGAGTACCTAGACATGTGTAAAAGGGTACTTTAAATTTTTGCATAATTAGTTTAATATGAGACATATTGTGTCCCTGAAAATTTAAAATAATGAACAAGTACTCTTTTATATATGTCTATATTCGTTGATATTTGGCATGACACAGTACTAAGAAATATATATGCTGCTATGCTAATGTTCTTCTTACTTTGGTTATTTGGCTATAGTTAGGCAATACTTCTAACAGTAATTGTTTAACCATCAAAATCAGTGAGTCTTAAAATAGACTCACATTTCACGGTCTAAGTACATTCGCAAAAAATTATTGTGACACATTTTATTATTTCATCATTGAGGCAATATAGTTTTCATAAAGCTGTTCTGCTTTTTTACTGTTGAAGGGGTGTACAATGAAAATCATTCAGCAAATTTATTTATCAATAATTTTTATCTTAAAAATGATTAATTAAATTACTTATACTATTTTATTCAATATTGGTAAAGCTCATCAATTAGATAATTTGCTTATTAAAGTTTTCGGATATAAGTAAGGTATTATTTATTTTTCATATGAATAATGTATTCAAAAATGTAGTTATTTAAAAAATTCAATTTCTGAATGATTCTTCACTGTAACATTCCCTTCAATTTAAAACTTAATCTAACGGACTTGTTTGATGAAGCATATGTTTGCTTCAAGCATCTATCTATCATAAACTCTTACTTGGTAGCTCTACATTATATCGTTCTCACGTTACTCTGTATCTTTTGTGTGGAAGACTATGAGGCTTTTACGCAAAAGTGAGGATGAAGTATTGGACTCATTAATAAATCTTAAAAGCAATTTCTTAAGGGCTTTCATTGACTTCACGCAAAAGATAGAGAGTAGCATGAGAACGTTACAACAGGGCTAAACTCAAATTTAATTACTAATTGCTCAGTCTCTACATAAGTATCAGTTTCTGATTTAGTTCCTAGACTATTTTGCCAGTTCTTTATCACTTTGAAATATTTTATTTTTCCTATTGACATTTCTTGTTTTCTTTTACGGGTATTGACTTGAAATGCATTCTTAAAATTTTAATTTATGTTACATTTTCTCAACATAACATTCCCAATAGGCCCAAAAAAAGATTTTAATGGAAGTTAGTAAAATAAAAAACTGAAATAGCTAATGCAACTTTTAATATGTAAACTTTAGCAAAATCCATGCAATGCCAAATAAACAATAAAAATAATATATTTTTAAAGCTGACAATTAATTATTTAAGATCTTTAATTTTTTAATTTTTTAAGTAATTTTTATAAATGTAAAGTATATATTTATTATGTATAATAGTTGTATTATAATTATTTATGTAGATGAAGAATAATAATTTTACAAATAAATTCTTTTTTTGAATATTTAAATAATTATTAATCTGTAGATCAGCTCTTAATGATTTTTTAAATCTTTTTGTGCCTACTGGATAAATTTAAGAAATTTTATAAAGTTTTGAAAAATTATTTCATGAGGGACTTATTTGTACTATTTTTATTATTAAAAATAAAAGTATTTGAAGTAAAATTATCGAATTATCATAAGGCCCATTTGCATAAACATTAATCTCTAGAGCATAGAAAACAGTTAGTTATAGTAGTCGACAAGGAGCACAGGGAAGAAGGCTTTGGAGCATAGTCAGAGGTACTGGATGTTGAAGTAGTGGGAGCAGGAATATAATTGTTATAATTACCGTTGCTCATATGGAGGACCTTTGCCATTTTCTTCATAGTAGCATCCAATTTTGAGTCTGTGATAACTTCCATTTCATTACCAAAGTCGTCAAGCATTCTGGAATTAATTATATTGGTGTAAAAATTTATAATTTCTAAAATATTTTTATGATTAAGGTTTCCAATATTGAAATCTTTGAACTACTTATTTTCAATACTAACACTTGCTGTTCGTCAAATTCGGAATTGATTTGTCTGGACACTGTCTTCAATGTGCCAGTATTATCACTTATAATGTCTAATTGTTCATCTTGATGTCGCATCATTGAATTCTGATTACATATAGTATTGTTTTGGAGGAACTGTCGATTGGGACTATCCATTTCATTTTCCAATTTGCTATATTTGGCCGTCCCATGACTCTGGACAGGTGGCACTCGGGCTGGACTATTATTATCCAACAGTGGCTGTATAAAAATTAATATAATATATAAATTTGATATTATTACAATTGGTATTAGTATATGCAATACATTATTGTATAAGACAAATTCTATCTTAAAAAATTGATATTTAAAACGATTAAATCCGTATAAAGTTCAAACAAACTAAATAAATAATTATTTTAATTTAATTAAAAATAAAGTATGTTTTAGATATTGAGTAAAAAAGAAGTCTATATTATTTATTCCGGCAGCAGATTGCACTGCTAAGTCATTATTTAATTATGAGATGAATAAATCAATCGGAATTGTTACAAAATTGCGAATGAAATGGCACGTGTCATTCATGATGCTGACAAGTAGTTTTCGATTGTCTTTTTTTTTTTGCAGTGTATACATATACTCTTTTGTATAATTGTATATTTACAAATTACAATTGTCATTTGTCAAGCAGGCACACACGTACACCCACGCGACATTAACACATCGCGTTCAAATCTCATAACTAAAGCTCTGAACCGCTGCGGGTTGGCTAACGCGACGCTGTTTTTTAATATAGTATAGTACTACGTGTATATGAAAGTGTATACTGCACTATACATAAAAAGCTAGACGGTATAGAGTATAGACTATAGTACGTCTCGCTATCTCGTTCGCACAACGCTGAGTGTGTGTCGTGAATCACATATATCTATAGATATAGCGTTCTCACATCTCAGGCGTGTACACCTATATAGTACGCGAGATGTCGCTTTACGCATCGTTTTGAAATGAAGTGTAAATGCAATTGAAACTTTAGGTGTGGCTAGTTTTGTCCCGTAAGCATCAATGGCCAAAACAAGTTGAGGGGACACGGTAGAAGAGGTAACTGAAACTCTGCCAAAGAATTCGTCAGTTTCGCGGATTTTATTTTACAGCGGTAATACGTCGCCGCCCATGGTGAATCCGGAACACTGTCGCTGCAGAGATTATTGATCAATCAGCCATATTATCCTAACCTCAATAACCGAAGATTAGTCATGAGCAACTAACTCGCCCCTCGTCAAGAAACGATTTTCGAACACATTCCACTTACGGAGGACAAGAATGTAGGATTCCTGGACACGAAGAAGCATTAACGAGTGAGAACTTCAAATAGAAAGTCATTAAATATTTCGATTCGCAATTTGGAATCTGGGAGTACGAATCTCATTATAATTTTATTAAAATGTTTTTTGGTGTGCATTAACTAATTCTAGAAGAAAATGGCCACTTTTATTTATAAACAACTTGTGTCTGTGATCTTGGTGGCTTACAGTTTATTAGTTACCGTGACAGCTTACGATTATGACTACTGCAACTATCCTCAAATCAATACTGCTGTTTTAAAAGCTACCACATCTCTGCCTGAAAGGGGACCAAATAATGCACGACTTTATGCACCAAATGCCTGGACTGCCAGTAGTTCAGATTTTGATCAGTATTTAATCATTGAACTCAAACAGATTATGAATATCACTGCCATTGCTACACAAGGAAGGGCACACTATAACGAATATGTCATGGAATACGGAATTAGTTACAGTACCAACAGCCTGGATTACGCAGACTTTAAAGATTTTGACGGAAATATCAAAATGTTTGCTGGAAACAAAGACGGAGATACTGTTAAAGTGAACAAATTTGAAGTGCCCATCATAGCTCAATATATCAGAATAAACCCAACTCGTTGGCGTAATCGAATTTCTTTAAGAGTTGAACTGTATGGCTGCGAATATGTATCTAATGTGCTTTCATTCAATGGAACTTCTTTGGTTCGTTGGGATTTGCTTCGAGAGCCTCTGGAAACTGAAAGGCATTCTTTACGATTCCGCTTCAAGACTAATAATGCTGATGGTGTTTTAATGTACTCACGAGGATCTCAAGGAGACTTTTTTGCTTTACAAGTGCGCGATAATAGAATGCTACTCAATATCGATCTTGGATCTGGAATCATGACAAGTCTATCAGTTGGCAGTTTGTTAGATGACAACATATGGCACGACGTTGTATTTTCAAGAAATCGTAAGGACATAGCCTTTTCTGTGGACAGAGTGCTGATAAATGGTCGCATTAAAGGTGAATTCTACAGGCTGGATTTAAATAGAGCATTTTATATTGGAGGTGTGCCCAACAGGCAAGAAGGTCTTGTAGTCAATCAAAACTTCACTGGCTGCATCGAGAACTTATTCTTCAATCAGACCAACATGATTAAAGACTTGAGAGACATGAATGAATACGGAGATCAGTGGCGTTACCAGACCTACCACACTAGCTACAGTTGTCCAGAGCCCCTCATTGCTCCTGTGACCTTCCTCACCTCATCTTCCTACGCCAAGCTCAAAGGTTACGAAGGCATTCCTTCTATGAACGTCTCCATCTCGTTCAGAACTTACGAGGATCAGGGTATCATTCTCCACCACGACTTCATTTCAACCGGCTACGTCAGGATGTTCCTAGAGGAGGGCAAGCTCAAAGTCGAGATCAAAACCAAGAACGGACCCAGAGCCATACTGGACAACTTCGACGAGAGCTTCAGCGACGGCAAGTGGCATCTGGCTATCCTCTCCATCGCCAAGAACAGCCTCATCCTCAACGTAGACGGTCGTCCAATGAAGACCGTACGTCAGATGGAGATATTCACGGGCCAGCTGTACTACATAGGCGGCATGCCGAACAATCATCGTGGCTTCATCGGCTGCATGCGCATCATCATGATCGACGGCAGCTACAGGCTGCCCCGCGACTGGACCGAGGACGACTACTGCTGCAAGAACGAACTCTTCTTCGACGCCTGCCAAATGATCGACCGCTGCAATCCCAATCCATGCAAACACGCCGGCAGCTGCAATCAGAACTCGGACGAGTTCTTCTGCGACTGCTCCAATACCGGCTACTCGGGTGCTGTCTGCCACACCTCCCTGAATCCGCTGTCCTGCGAGGACTATCGCAAATCGCCCAACTCTATCAATCAGAAGGCCGAGATCAAGATCGACGTGGACGGCAGCGGACCTCTACGACCGTTCCCGGTCACCTGCGAGTTCTACGCCGACGGCCGTGTACAGACGATATTGCGACACAGCAACCAGCAGAGGACGCCCGTGGACGGCTTCGAGGAGCCGGGCAGCTTCATCCAGGACATCCACTACGACGCCGATATCGACCAGATCGAGGCCTTCATCAATCGCTCGCACACTTGCCGCCAGAGACTAAGCTATGCCTGCATACACTCGCGTCTCTTCAACACACCGGTTGGCCAAAATGAGGTCTTCAACCCGAACTCCTGGTGGGTGAGTCGTAACAACCAAAAGATGGACTACTGGGGTGGCGCATTGCCCGGATCCCGTAAATGCGAGTGCGGCATTCTGGGTAACTGCGCGAGACAAGAGAAGTGGTGCAACTGCGACTCGGACCTCGAGGGTTGGTTCGAGGATGCCGGCGATATAATCGAGAAGGAGCACTTGCCGGTGAAGCAGCTACGTTTCGGTGACACTGGCACTCCCTTGGACGAGAAGCAGGGCATGTACACACTGGGACCCCTCGTCTGCGAGGGTGACGATCTGTTGAGCAACGTCGTTACGTTCCGCATAGCCGACGGAACGGTGAATCTGCCGACCTTCGAGATGGGACATAGCGGCGACATCTACTTCGAGTTCAAGACAACAGCGGATAATGCGGTGATCGTGCACAGCAAGGGGCCCACCGACTACATCAAGATCTCCATCAACGGTGGCAATCAGATCCACTTCCAGTATCAAGCGGGTGGCGGTCCACTGGCCGTCAGTGTGCAGACTTCCAACAGATTGGCCGACGACAACTGGCACAGCGTCTCGGTGGAGAGGAACAGGAAGGAGGCCAGGATAGTCATCGACGGAGCTTTCAAGAATGAGGTGCGCGAGCCTCCCGGTCCCGTTAGAGCACTGCATCTGACCTCGCCTTTCGTGGTCGGCGCGACAACGGACTTCAGGGATGGCTACGTGGGCTGCATCAGGTCCCTGCTGCTCAACGGCAAACTACAAGATTTGCGGGGATTCGCGCGAAGAGGATTGTACGGGGTGAGCGAAGGCTGCGTGGGCAGATGCGAGAGCAGTCCGTGCTTGAACAACGGAACATGCCACGAGAGGTACGACGGCTACTGGTGCGACTGCAGGTGGACGGCGTTCAAGGGACCTATTTGCGCCGATGAGATCGGCGTGAATCTCAGGCAGAACTCCATCATCAGATACGACTTTTCCGGCAGCTGGAGATCAACCATCGCCGAGAAGATACGCGTTGGATTCACTACCACCAATCCTAAGGGTTTCCTTCTCGGTCTGTCGTCCAACATCTCCGGCGAGTACATGACCATCATGGTGTCCAACAGTGGACATCTGCGAGTGGTCTTTGATTTTGGTTTCGAACGACAAGAAGTCATTTTCCCCGGTAAGCACTTTGGTCTGGGTCAATACCACGACGTACGCATCAGCAGGAAGGATTCGGGAGCAACGCTGGTTATGCAGATCGACAATTACGAGCCAAAGGAATTCCGCTTTAACATCAAAGCATCCGCCGACGCTCAGTTCAATAACATACAGTACATGTACATTGGCAAGAACGAATCCATGACCGAGGGCTTTACCGGCTGCGTATCGAGGGTGGAATTCGACGATATCTACCCACTGAAGCTGCTGTTCCAGGAGAATGGACCTGGAAACGTTCGCTCGTTGGGTGGCCAGCTCACGGAAGACTTCTGTGGCGTCGAGCCCATCACTCATCCACCCAACATCGTGGAAACGAGGCCACCGCCCGAAATCGACGAGGACAAGGTGCGCGCCGCGTATAACGAAACCGACACCGCTATTTTAGGAAGTGTTCTAGCCATCATTCTCATAGCACTGATCATCATGATCATATTGATTGGAAGATACATGTCGAGACACAAGGGCGAGTATCTGACGCAGGAGGACAAGGGAGCTGAAATCGCATTGGATCCGGACTCGGCAGTGGTCAATTCAGCAACAGGACATCAAGTGCAAAAGAGGAAAGAGTGGTTCATCTGAGTAGTGCTTATAATTAGGAATTTTTTAGAGAGCGTTTTTTGACACACTTTTTTGTATAATTCGAATCTCAATCTGTCTTTTACGAAGCCTTTTCCAAGGACAGAAGGTATATATATATAGATATACATATATATAAACCATATATTTATATATAATTGAAATACACTGATGTTTTTCTTGTTTGATTAAATGAGTAAGTTTTCTAATGATTTGTTATGATGGTGTGAAAATTAATACAGCGTCACACTTGTTGCAGTAAAACGGTAATTTGATCTTTTAATGAATGAAACGAAAATCGCTTGACTTTAGATTAAGTTTCTTATATTGAGAAAATTGATTTTTTAAGTTAAATATTTCCAAACATAATTCATTTTAAAGATAAAGAAGGGGTATGATTTACCGCATGAAAATAGATTTTTATACATCAATAACTTTATTGATCTTATTAAATTTTAAATAATAATGATAATTTTAAATAATATGATCTTCACGAGCCATGGTATTGTGTGAGGTATCTGTTTTATTACAGACATTCTTAAAATCTACTCAGGAGTTTATTTATTAAATTTTATTTCATGAATAAACTGTGAAAATAGGTATTCTGTACTGACATGTTTTGGTATGCTAAATTAAAATTTATTTTCGTATTACACTTTGAGTGTTCAGGGCAAATTATAGCTCAATTAGTCAATTGACTCATTGTAAGAATACTGCTGCTTTTTTAATCTAATTTCATGTTACTGAATAAAACATTCATCAAAAGAATGAAATCACCTTATACTCACACAACGTGTTACTCAGTATAAACAAAAATCCATCTGCAATAGGTAAATTGTCGGAAAACAGATTCTCTTGAAGAACAAGAATATTGAAAGTATATTCAAAACTATTTTTAACTAGACTGAGGTAATCAGTATGCACGAAGTCACTTATTTTATGAGTGTAATAAAATATAAGTAAATGCAATTCACAAAGAAGAATAAGAACAATTGCAACTTGCAAGAAAACTTATTCATTTAAATAAACAAAGAATTTGAGTACCTTCAACCATAAGATATTTTAAAAAGGAAGTAATCTTGCTATGAAATGAATTTTTATGTAATGCTGCGATATACATATTACCAATTTTGTAATAGTTATAAATATTTTTATAAATCTACTCGATAATCAATTGCTTATTAATAATACTAACTTTTAAGGACTAAGTATTTAATTCTTTTATAGACTAACTCTTAAAAAGTAATAAAGTATTAACTGTAGTTGAATAAGATTTCTTTGTAAAAAAGCGTTTTTTTCTACTTAAATGTTATAAACATTACCGAACAAACACTAATATTTTCGAATTACCAAAGCGAGGTAAATCTAACAAACAAATGAACGACTTTATACAATTCATTTGACTTTTGTGATTTGGAATTATTTGTTTTTTTGTACTAAAAGTATTTTATTATTAAACGATGTAAAAAATGGAATTTTTTGCTCATTTATTTGTTTTTATACACGTACCTGTCTGGCTGTTCGGTCGCGATCTCTTCCTTTGCTCATGTTCATTTTGTCTTTCATGATCTGAAAAATTATTGTAAAATGATTATACAGAAATAAATTTGCTATATTATTTTTATGTGGATTATTTGTTTTGTATTTAGTACCTTGACTTCTTCGCGGGTGTATTCGATGAAATTTCTTCGAATAGTTAGTTCTCTGTTATCGATTTTGAATTTGCTTGGATTTTTTTCTACGATACGTGTTGGAAACGTTAAGGAAAAGATTTATTTGATTTTGTCGTTCTTTATAGAATTTCTCGCAAACTCAAGTTACGTGACTAAATTTTGGTTTTTTATCATCTGCATGTTATTATATATGAACATTTATTAAAAAGATTGGTTTTTAGATCTACGTTTTGCGAAAATTATCTGCAGTTATCAATTTGATATTACAATAAATAGGTAAAAACTAATATAGTTATGACCGTATAATAGGTGATATTTTAATGAAATTTGACTTGCATATATTCATTTTGCTATTGTGATAATTATGCATACGAAGTTCGACAATCTAATAAAAATCGGAAATTTTCATTTCGTTCATGATATAAAGAATAAAATTATATATTGTATGATTTTCAAGCTTTGATTGCAGTTCGTTCTTATAATAAATATTTATTTTTCTCGCATACATCAGAGAATGCATACTTTTTTTTTGTAATTCTGTGCTAAACGTATACGTATAATATTAGGTTTCGTAAAAAAACGATGATCTATACTTAACTCAAGAGGTATAAATAAATAATAGCTTGACTTTTCGAAAAAACGTGAATATACTAGTATATACATAATTAAACTAGTCTGGCTATTTCCAAGTATTACTACTTGTAAAGCAATTAACAATAAGAGTATATATACATGCATGCATATGCGCTATTTAGCAATGCTGCTTTCCTAACTCTAATTACGTTTTCCTTCAATTTCTTTCGAATCTTTATTAACATAAAATCAGTATTGTAAACTTAGTTCTGATAATTTTTATTTATTCAAGATTTTATTTTCAATCCACGCACCAAGGATAAAAATACTTAAAAATATTTAAAAACGCAATTTTCGTATTTTATAAATTAAATAAGAAGAATTTAATGTTTATTCATTCAAAGTTATTGTCTGAATCTTTGATCGTCCCTTTTCTCAATAAATCTACCAAAATAACTTTACTTATGTATCTGACTGAGTATTTTTAAGCTATGGACGCTTTTAAAATAGTCGAGCGAAGAACAATATGAAAGAATAGATCAGGTTCACACGGCTAAAAATGATTAAGGAGGACAAGATTTTCGTTTCGAATAGTCATTATTTTAAGATGTGACAATAACCCTGGATTAATTAAAAATAGAATATACAAATAGGTTCAAAATATTTTCGTGATCAAATAGTTACAGATATTAGATCATGGCTGTTTTACTATTATTTAACGCTCTACTAACTCCGAAATTCGTTTTGTTTTTCCAATTTTCCAATACCAAATTGTATACAAGTAATTACTTTCACGTTTGGTGATCGATCTATTGTTTTGAACTTTGCAACTCTGACACATCGTAAATGAACATTTGCTAAGTCGGCCGCTCCTCCACCACTTTCATATATATATATATACACTGTAACCTTTAACTGACGAGATGAGATTTAGTCACGTAACCACTGGCTTGGTGTCTATCTGACACGAAATGTCATTTCATAAATTGTGTGATTGATCGCACGAAATTATTGTCTATGGGAAAAAAATTACAATTATCTTCAGCATCGAAAATTTACCGTGAAAACTTTTTTTAACTTAATATTTTTTTCATTTTTAAACCCATTGGTAAAAAGGAAATTAATTTATTTAGCTTCCCTATGCATTTAAAATATCTCTTCAAACTTTATAGGAAAATCCAAACGCCTCCACGCATTCTCCACTGAGAATCGTATTCTGCAGCGCCATAAAATAAAAAAAAGAGATATAGCTGCACGAAGGAGAAAGGATATCGCGCACGGACGAGAGAGTCGCGAGCAAACGTGTATAAGGGCTACGTGCGTGCACATAAAAAAAAGGATATAGATAGTGTCGTCGAGGTCCTCGAGATCCCATTCGATCGAGCGCAACGCGTTCCTCAGCTCGGTGGTCGTCCATTCGATCTCCTCTTTGGTGTTGAGCATAGGTAGACCGATGGCTAGGGTAGGCGTCGGTGTGGCAACTACGCTGCATCCTCCTGCCGCCACTTGCTGCAGCTCCGACCACCGGGCGTATAAACCCTTTGTCTTGTTCAGCGCCTTGCACACCTCACTGCAACACCAAATTATAGCTTTTTGGATCTTTTTTTTTTCCTTTCTTTTTTATAGAGTGTATGAGGCTTTGGGGGTGTATTGGATTTTGTAGATGATTTATTGCGGCTCTTTGGGTTACGCACGCGGAAATTACGGAATCGTTCGTGATCTCGGTTCGGATTATGTATCGTACGGTATGATGGATAACTATTATACGTAAAACCACGACATAAATAACTGCCGGAAAAATTGATCTTGTAGGATTTTCAATGCTTTGTGGTAGATTCTTTGTCATCGGCAGGTAAAAAAGGTAAAATTCGATCGTTAGCTCTTCATACGAAAGAAACTTAAGAAACAGAATATGAAAAAGAGAATACTGCACGTAAATAATGTATCGTGTTTGCACTTACGTGTGAGATTAAATTGTAAAAGATACAATTTCTCAGAGCAGGGTATATTTAATTTACGAAAAAAATGTTTCTTTCGCGATGAAAAAGGTTGAAAAAAATTTAGGTCAGAGTAGATGCGATATGAAAAGCTCGCAACTGTAAGCGGATACATATATCCAGTTTAATAAGGCTCATCTGGCTATATTCCTTATGCCATCTACTCAGCATATACATAAACCTGCTGTCCGAGTTTATTTCGACTCTGCTTATTTTCTTCTAAACGAGATTACATTTTGCTGGAGAAACTCGCGACATTCGAACTAGGATTGAAATTTTTTGCGTTTCGATCCGGAATACATAAAATGTAATAAAGGAAAATGTGCGCGTGCCTTTGCAAATGGATTTGTATCATTCGATATTGCATTATTTGGCGCGCTAAAATCACTGATCACTAAAGTCACTTTATATCACAATCGTGTTTGTATTAACGACCAGCGGCCATAAAATAGGGATTATGCACTCGTGAAACTGCGGTCAAAACGCAACACCGCTTTGCCATTAAATTTCAACTACTTATGTGAAGGATTCTGTAATAATTTACCGTCTTTTCAATTAATTTTAAAATCGCAGTACAAGTACTGTGCAGTTGAATTTGCAGGAGCTGTAATTTGATATAAAAAATTAAGTACGAAATGTATAAAGGATGGTTCACATTTCACAAGAAGCATCCTTCGAAACTGGAGGAGTTAACAGATCGGAAAATCATAAATAAATTTAAGAGGATCGATCTTCCAAAGTAATGGAAAAGCTGGAAAAATGAGATAGAAGGTTTACCAATTCGCACGGCTTATATATCTGTATATATTTTTTTATATGTCCGAATGCATCAGACTATTTTCTACTTTGATGCACACAGTCTTGCCGTGTAAATAGCTCAAGCTTAACCGCATTTTTGTTGGTTTTCTTATCACTCATAGGAGAAAATGGTTTTGAAAATTTTTCAAGCACATTTTTTATCTTCCTCTCTGTCTTATTAAATTTTTCCTTTTAAGATCGACACGTGCAAGTGTTTGGAAAATGGAAAAAGTTACAGCACTTCGAACGCATAAAAAGTAAAAATCTTGTTGCGCTTAATTGAAACTATAAATATTTGTTGATCGGCCTGAAATGCAACATATTTATTCCAGCTGAATGTCATTTAATCGATATCGGTAAAAAAATTACAAATATTGTTTGTATTTACTGCTGAAATTTATTATCTGATAAAATAATATTATATTGTACGCATAATTTCTGAAATAAATATATATTTTCACTAACATGTTTAGAATTGCTTTAAAATAAAGAATGGCATATTTTTCTAAAATAGCTTCATCATTTTTTTTTCTTTTTAATATACAGTAAAAAGCACTTTAGTAGAGTAGAATATGAATTATTGAGTTTGAAGCAAGTTCCGTGATTTTAAGGTTTCGCGTTTCAGAATCTAAGATCTTAATTAAATATTGATGGCTTACATTTTCTCTTCTGAAACTGTTTACCTGCTTCAGATTTCGCTTTTATGGGAAATTCAATACAAAAGAACAATACCGACAGACACGCCACGATCCTCTTAAAAGCATTGATCACTTTTTACTTAATGGAAAGTTGACGAAAGTTAATACCTTGTACAAACATGAGATAATAAACAGTATCTTATAAAAGAAATACAAGAATAAAAGTATAAAATTATAATTTATATTTTAATTAAATGTTTTCGAACAATATTTTAATTCATTGTCGATCGAAAACTAAAAATAATACAAAATTACGTAAATCATCTTGTAAGAAAGCCTATATATGTACGGTAAGAAGGAAGGCTCATATAAGCTCGCAAGCGCGCGTAAGAGAATTCCTATTTTTTCCCTTTACATAATTTCGAAAACAAAAGAAAAAAATAGAAAGATATCCAAGAATATAATCCGCTTTAGGCTTGGGGCGTGTGTGTCTGTAACGATTTTCGAGCGACGGTATAGAGTTATACCTACACAGATTCACGTGAGGCCTGGCCGATCTGGGTTAAACGAATTACATATCCCCAGACGTGGAATAAGTAAAAAGGGTCTCGTGTTTTCTTCTTTACTATATGTATACACATCTTTGCCGAGAAGTGAATTATTCATCTCTCGATATATTTTTCTGTGCTTTTCGGCCCTGACGTTTCTTTCTTTTCGTCGATCGCGTTGGCAAAAAATTCAATCGATTTCGCATTAGGTGCGCGCGTACAGTGCGAACGATTGGTAGCAGATTCTGGCGATAACAAGCCTGGCGAATTGTGATATATCGATATATAGCTGTATGCCGTGTGGATGGAGGCAGCAGATCTAATCGTGCTATACGCGCCCTCTGACGTGACCTCGGCGGAAACTTTTGCTGCCAAAATACCTTATCGACTGCTCTCGTCGACGTCGAGATACTCGAGATATGAGAAAATCAAATTTAGTTAAATTGATTGATTTTAAAAACAACAAACTTGAATCATAAAGTTTGTTATAATAAACTGTATGTATATAACTAATTGTTATAATGAATAATAATATTTCAATGATATGGTGAAGCCATTTATACGTAAAATATTTTAAATAAAGTTTAACTTAAAATATTATCGTTGAAGGCGCAGTATTTTTTTCGAGCTTTAATGCGCAGCTTACATTTTTTATTCTCAGCATTACATATATATCAAGTTTATGTGTACAGAGGAGAGAGTGGGATAGAGTTGGCACACGCGCGGTGCTCAGGAGGACGATTTTTTTGCATATTTTTTTTGTGTAAACATCGTCTGTCAACGTTTGCGCATAGCAATGGCGAAGAGTGCGTGTAGTATTGCAGGCGCATCTCTTGATTTATAGAATTAGGGCCAGTATTTGTATATAGCGAGCGCTGGATGACAGATTAAAAATGCTGATGCTGTCAGAGGTTGTTGCACATACTTGCTACGTAAAAAGTTATTGTTACTTTTATTTTTTAAATACTTTTTAATGCGTATGCATATTAAAACAAAATTATAGTAATATATTACTTACTTTTTAAGGTTGCGGCTTTTATATATAGGATAAAATATTTTAAATAATAAATTAGTCTGAAGTAAAGAGAACGCCAGCGAAGATCGAGGAGGAACATATGGGGAAATGAAGGGAAACTTATTAGATAAAGATGTCAAATTAGATAAAATAAGTGAACAAAAATGTATTTCGTCATACATAAGTTTGAAAAACCGCCTTTTCATAGATTTTTCTTTAGAGGGATTTTATACATCGTATTTATTTGTTTGGAACTAAATCGTTTATATAAGTAACTGTTGGCGTTTTGTCCGCAATCGTATCGATGTCCTAATCACATTCTTCTTGTGGCATTGTCTTTTATACAGTATAATTTATGACCTTTAATCGTTTTGTCAATTATAATATATGTTCACGTTATTCCTACTTTATACATGAAATATATTATTCTAATTGGCGATTAAATCAATGAAATGTCACAATCCCATTTCAAATCAATTAAACAACGTTACTATATATTAATTTCTATGAATACTGTCTCACGGATACTGACTTATTCTACTTAATATGAATAACTAAACTTTATACATTAATAAAAATCTAAAAACTGCACTATTATGAATAAAATTTGCACGTAAAATGTTTCGCTAGTTTCTTGATACTAATAAATTACAAAATTGAAATAAAAACAAATAACATTTTAACATCCCACCCACAAAGTACAAACAGTCTTTATATTTAAACAACACTGACACAGAAAACTCACATATCCATAGCGAATCCACCTTATCCCTGAAATAGCAATTCTAACTTGAAACGAAACTTGGAAATAATCGACAGCCTCGAAAGTGCGATAAGAGGAAAACGCGCGGAAATCTGCACGCATATAACGCCAGAACGGGATACTATTCTATACGGAAAACTACCCGAACTGTCAACGGTATACACACACTCGCGCAATATGGGTCAGTTACCTCGTATCGATAAAAAGAAAAAAGAAAGAAACCTCTATTGCGCCATTTCCATAATACCACGGGCGGTCGCACAGCTGTACAACCGCGAAAGCGCCGATAAGCGAGAAAACTGTTGCTCCTCGGCGCTAAAGAAAAAAGAAGAATAAACGCGCGTTATACGCCGCGTGTAGGCATCAAGATTTCAGCTCGAAGAAGCTAAAAACGCGCATAGATTGGCTCAGCGGATAAAGACCCTGCGCACGCGGAAATGCACACAGACTCTCTCTCTCTTTCTCTCTCTCTCTCTCGTTCTCTCGAGAGTCCCATTATGCTTCAGAGTAGCGCCACGGACTTTGCCGCACTGTATATACAAACTGCGCTAACGAGCTCCGCCGCGCGTTTAGATGTACGTCACATCTCTAGGGGTTGCATATACCATTACAAGAGGATGAGCGCCGAAGCTAATTAAAGTGCTCGTGTCTTATCGTGTCGATACAGCCGCGCGGAGACTGCACCAGTGATATAGAACCTATGAGAGAGAGAGAGAGAGTGAAAACGAGTTCAATGCCAAAGTATAGGTGGCCGGTGGGACGAGTGCAGGGCTGGTAAACGGCGATCGATCAAAAATGCGTTTGGCCGCGCTCGAGCTGGCGAAGTGGAAGATATGCCCGATAGAGTCACGAGGACTTTTGGTATTTTAGACGCGGATGGGATGGAACTTGCAATTACGTTGCAGCGGATGCGAGGACTTTTAGTTTGTACGAACGATAGCGAAGGAAAGGACGAAAGAAGTTTTATTTATTTATGATTCGCGGTATAAGATCGATGAGTCAGTGCGCGTAAAGTATGTTTAGCGTCTTTAAGTGAATTAGAAGCGATATAGGTACAACAACTTACGTGTACCTACGAGGGAAGCATTATTTCTACGATGCTGGTAATATTTTACCTTTGCGCGCCTTATTTTATGCGGCTGAGATGCATTTCGAAGTTTATTGGGTGAAAAATTTGAAAGATGTCGCTGGTTATGTACACGTATAAGTCAATTGTTATATTGACGTTATTATTTTGTGCAGTTTGAATTTTTGATACACCATTCCTGACTAACAAAGCAAAAATATTTTGTTAAGCTTTTTTATCAAATGGTCAGATTTTACGATGTGTATAAATCATAGAATTACGTGCGATGAAATTTTTCATGCTAGCGATGAGTTATTGTAAAAAATTGAATGGCTTGTGTGCGCGATGTGATACGTAACAACAATAAATACAGCTTTTAATTCGTCTCTTGTCAAATTATTTTCGAGAAACTACAAGAACGATATGAAAGTGGTACAAATAGTTTTACAGAATTCTCTGGGATTTATAAAGAATAAAAATAAAAATAATGAAAAGTATTAAAATGAAAAGCTCTCAATTGAAATAAATATATTTTCAGTTTCATAGAAAATTTATGACTGGCTCTTTATAAATGTAGTTAAGTTTTGCATATATACATGCGCACTACAAAAGCACTTAGATTTACATCATTTACTCGTGAAATCCATATTTGTATAGCGCAATATACATTCATTGCGTTTATTTGTGACAATATTTTGACATTAAATCGCGCACCTTATTTACCGATTAAAAATGATGTGCTTTATTACGTGTAAACATGATTTTGGCAATCCTTACCACGAACAACTTGAGTTACGAGTAAGCGATGTTGATGTTTGAATGATTTATTTTCAATTTAACAATCATTTATACAGAATCTATTTTTCAGGTGGCAATAAATTACAAAGCAATGTAAGGAACTGCAGAATGAGCTACTTAAATTCACAAGAAAACCCTATTTTGCTAGAATTTTGAAGTTTCCTTCAGATTATTACAAATTGTTTCCTGCAACATTATTTTCAAATAATCGATTTTCAGATAAAAGTGAGTAATGTTAATGTGTGGAACAAACATTTATTTTTCATGCCCCTTTAATATTGGATTATGATTTAATGATATTACGAATCGATATTCTATCTATTTATACGCTAACAAATTGTTCAGTAACTTCGTTTAAATACGATATTAAAATGTCGCGTGAGCGCTATATGCAGCACCGTACCGTATTATTAGATTTTAGTTTTTTGATTGCTCAAATTACCTATTTGTGTATACACTAGCTAATTAAAAATGACAATATAAATGTTTTGAACTTCAATTTATGAAAATGTTTTATTAACACCTTCTTAACGATTTCACATTAAATAGATTATTCTCGAACCTCTAATAGTATATATTTGCTTTCTGCCGCATAACCGAAGCTTCCACTTAACACGGGTTGCATTATATCGAGATTCTATTTACCTGAATTATGAGTAGACGGGCGCCTATAGCGTATAAGCCCGACGTATATGTTATAATTCGATCAACTCCCAGGAGGCAGAAGGCACTTTTATTATACACACATATGTATAAACAAAATTATTATATAATCGTCAACAATATTTTACACCAATTTTACTAAAATTATTAAATACATTAATTGTTATAACGGGCTTAGAACATTGCACGTGTTTACAGGTAAATATTTATAAAAAAAGAAAGAATTTTAATGAAGCAGAAAACGAGGAAAGCGGAGATAATACACCAGCCACTTAAGTGTAGGCGAGACTTGATTGGGACAAGAGAGGATAGGACGTGTACTATCTTACATAAGATATATAAGTACCGAGGTAAGTTGCTTCGAGGGTGTTTTTGCTGCCTGAATTATAATAATTAAATATTCATACGGAATGTATAGTACGAATTTTAGAAAGTTTTTTGTGTACAATAGAAATAAAGTTTTTACGTCGCGGCAAAAGTTTGTTTATGAAAAGTTGTGGCCTTTATTATTCACTAGATAAGGTACGCTTTTCAGTAGAAAAAAAACATATTAATTAATAAATTTCAGATTTTAGAATTGTTGTTCAACTAATCATAGAGAATCTAAATTATGTACATTTTTAGCTTCTAATTTATGCCAATTAAAACGTGGCGTTTGCAGATTCTTTCACTTTGTTTAATTAGTTTTTCAATTCTTATCGATTTCAGACAATGTAGCAAGTGCAGGCAGTACATCGACACTGAGTTAAACGGATCATGTCTATCATTCATTGCTGAAACAAGTTAAATTTTTCCATCGGCGATTACAAATTCTGCTCGCGAAGCCGCCGGCAGACGCTCACACGTCAAAAGCTCACCGGCATCTTTGGCCGCGCGCGGCATTTCCGTTTCTCGCAAGAGTGAAAGTCCAAGTCGCCGCTAAATTTACAGGCCTGTACACGCGCCTCTACGGACGCACACGCACCAAACACACCGCGGACGCGTACAGACATCGGACACTCGACGCGCGCCAACGCGCAACGAAATCGAATCCCAATTAACGCCTTCCCACCTAAAGGCGATAAAGAGCAAAGAACAGAGAGAGAGAGAGAGAGAGAGAGAGAGAGAGAGAGAGAGAACGAGGGAAGACGCCGCGAAGGAAAAAAGAAAAAGGACACATTCATTATCGCGCGTACAGCGACGCCTATACAGCTTGCCAACAAACAGCATCGCCTCGCATACATATATGTATATAACGCGTGTATATACACACACGCACATGGTTAGCTGGGTACTTTGGCCTCGAACTACGGAGCGTGGAATCTCCCGTGAATCGCGTTCGCGCGCCATGGAGAAAAAGGACCTTTAACATTTATGTGCGACGACGGAAATAGCGGCTGCTCTCGCCTCCAGAGTCGTCTCCCCCATCACTTGTGCGCGCGCGCGCGTGTGTGTGTGTATGAATCGCCGCGCGAATATTCGCGAGCACACGAGTGTATCGCGTTCCATTAGACGATTGGCGCGGCGAAATGAATCGTCGACGCTCAATGATACTTCCTTTTTTTTTCTTTTCGTTCTGCACGACACGCTAACGATCCGCGAGCTCTTATAGTTCGCGATGTAACCGAGTGCGTTCGATACAACGTTTCGCGATTATCTCGATGCTTTTGAGGGGAAAGAAAAGGGAATTTTTTGATTCTTTATGGCCGGTATACGTGAGTTGTAGGTGCGATTTGCGATGTGTTAGGTTGGAGTGCGATGTAAAGAATGATTTTTCGATAGAAGCGAAGGATTAGCGGGATATTTCGGCTCGTTAACGCTGCAGTGGAAGTGTGATTTATACCACTGCAATTGGCTGAGAAAATTCTGCTTTCTCTGTTATACGAAAAATGGGGTACTTTCAAGATGATGGAACACCGTTTCAATTTGTATCCTTTCTCTGCTTTATTTCGTATGATTTTGCAGTGCGTTGATTAATACTTGAAAATTGCATTAAACGTATATATACGATAGTTCGTGGACTGCGAATGGTTATGGGAGTTTGATCGGGAGGGAATCGCGCGCGATAGAATTGAATATCGCGGCTTAGCAACTAATCGGAAGCACCGTACAGCGAAGCAAATGAAGGCTGAGTAAGTATACACGGTAGGGAAACCGAAAAAGGCGCGATTACTCATACGGGACCCATCTATTTATGCTAAAGATAACTCACTCCTCGACGACTATGCCTCCGAGCTATTTTAGATGCGAACCTATCGATGGCCACTTTATATCTGAGATTACAGCTACGATGAACCCAATCCGCTAAAGTGATATAGGAGCTGAGTGGGAGTTTACGCAATCTGTGTCTACTACTATTTAGGAATATTTAAGAGAGCGTCAATCAGTTTTAACACTTGTTACAAATTCGTTTATGAATTACGATGAAAATAGATTTCAGCGTTGATACGATCGTAAGCGACATGTAGTATTGAATAAGTATAATAGGGTGACACTATATTTTTTTGTATTCGAGCAGTGGATGCAAGCGCAAAAAACGATTCCTGCGGATAAATTTTATATTTTCATATCTCGACGATTCACCCGATCAAAAGATATACGTAGGTTTTATGTATAGACTCGAGAATATCGAATCTCACTGCGGCCACGTTTATTTTCACGTACGGAAATGCGAAAAAAAGATCTCATCACAGTTTATCGACTGTATTTAAAATTAGAGAAGGTGTTCGTTATTATGGTTTACGAGCGCTGCTTAAGCGAATCCTCAAATAAAAGAAAAGGCGGTGCACTCATAGGCAGCGCTACTGTTCCTTTATGCGAGTTACTTATGAATGAATGTGTCTTTGTATCGTTAACAGCTCGTAACCATCTTGATCTTTGTACGAGTGCCTTGGCATGTGTTTTTGCGGGTGATCATTTTCAACAATGAATTATCGCGACATACAAAAGAGTCGTTCTACTTTATAACCCCTTAAACATTGTATATCACATGATACATGTTTAAGAGTTTGTTAATAGATGTATTGTATTGTAATACTTGTTTTTTTTTATGAATAATAATATTTTTAGAAGTAATATTATAATTTTGTGTCCTTACATATCCTAGCGTTATTGGTGATAACAAACATTATTTGTTCGATCAAAGTAAATTTGTAAACTATCAATTTCAACTCTACTAATATTGTCATTTCAACTTTTGAATCTTGTTGAAAATGCTTTTGTAAAAACAGTATTTAAGCTTCAAAACTGTTTTGGGCTTAAATTCTTCGTTTAAAGTTATTTTTTCCAGCACCGTGACTTTTTAAAATTCAAAATAGCTCAAAAATAAATTTACACGTTTCAGTATTTGTAGTTTTTAACATGTAGAGTTTGCTCGTTTCTGTCAACTATTACAGGCTGCGCACGATCTAAGCTCCGACGAAGAGTTTAAGCCCTGGAAAAGTTTTTTTTTCTTAAAAAATAAAATACAGAGAAATGAATGATGGCCTTTTCGATAAGAACGACCCGTATACATTCAAAATTTATATTTTACGACGCTATAAAAATGTATATTACTATAAAAACCAAAATTGAAATAGTTTAAAACTACTTTCCCCATTTTGGTTTATCAACGTGTGGTGTAAAACAAGGGGTATAACAGTAGGAACTTGTTTTTTTTTTTTTCATTACGTATTTTAAGAGTAGATCGTGTTCATCGTACATGGCGTTGAGAATATCGTATGTAAAATATTAAAAATCGATAGGTGGTTTACGAACCCTTTCTCACTCCACTGGCCTGTAGCGAATTTTTCCGCCGGCCTATAGTGTGTTATATCATCAAACGATTAAAATTAAATTTTAAATAAAGTTTTTCTTGTTATTATTGCTCTTATAGTACAATATATGGAACAAATTCTATTGCGATAAAATGGAATGTATAGCATTTGACGTTCTATTCCGAAGTTCGTTTATTAAGATTTACGCTCTGATAGAATGTTCTCCATGATGAAAATAGCTCGGTAATGAAGTGGTACGTGTGGTACAAAGCAAATATTCTACGCTATTTCATTTCTTCTGATGCTCTCTAATAAAGTTTTCATTTATTGTTAAAGAATTTTAATAAAACAGATGCATTATTCCATTATATTTTTTAATCTAATAAAAATACTTTTAGACAATATAAAGTTAATTTTGTACTGCTGCAGATATATATATATATATATATATATATATCTTCTTGAAACTTTGCTCGGTCGTGTCAAGGCCAATTTTAACCGTGAAAATTCGCAATAAACACTTATGATTTCGAAACTGTCTTTCTTGGACTGCTCAAAACATTTGCCGAATTCAATATTGCTTTGAAATAAATATTTTTTATCGGTTAATGACAATATCATTAATCGTATACAAATGAGTTATGGCTACTTAAATATACGATTTATCTAAATATAAATATAATTCAATTAGTACAAGTTAAAATACTAACAATTGCATTATTGTTGGTACAATGAGTGATCAGATGTTACACATCTTCAAGTATTTCACATTCTTATCAAAACGTTATCAATTCTCGAGCCATATGACATGAGTCAAAGGGGAGATACCAGCTATTTAACCACAAATAAAGTCACTTCTCTTTCATCCTAACTTTACATCATTTGCTTTGAAATATTTTCACCTGGTTCGGGAAACGAATAACGGATGAGTCAATGATACTCTGCAATTTGCGAAAAATCGATAGCATTCAATTATGCCCAACACCTTCGATTTTACGAAAGAACATACGAACTAGAAGCTATTTTAGCTCATGTACATAGTTACTTCTCATTGTATACGTGTCTCTCTTTTTTTTCCTCGCTCTCGTTTCTTTTTTTTACCGTTTTTTCACTCATGCGTAGCGGCAAGTAATAATTTGCAAGGCTGGGCAGAAATTACAGCTACGTTTTCATAGCATATTTTAATGACCCCGCAGTATTCGATACGAGAATTTTCATACATTTCTTTTGATATTAAAAGGCAGAGATTAACGACGATTCTGCATCAATCGAGGATTACGATTTTTGCCGCAGTTTTTGTATACGGTTCGGTGGGTACGAATAGAAAAATGTTGTAATTTAATCGACAAAATCCGAGTAAAAACCACAAACATTCTGAATCTCGTTTAAACTGCATTATTTTTGTATATGTGCATCGATCGGTTAGCAACAGCGCTGCTCACTTCATTAGATAACACGCGGCAAACAATTATAAAGCATGACATTAAAAGTCAGATTACTTTTTATCCTCCGTCGGAGCTTAGTGCAGCAGATATTGCGCTTAAAATATTCAGCGTCAGCGAAACTTTTAATATCATTCGATATAATGAATCATTTCATAGCTCGAGCGCCGTATATTAATTTAAAAATCACCCCGGGAAAGAGTATATGCGGGGCTACTGCTCGTTTGTACGAAATAATTAAAGGGGTTTTCTTCGAAATTTAATACGAACCGCTGCCTATTATCGTTAAATAACGATTCTGCATTATAAGCTTTCATGTATAATAGCGTTACATATTTTCCGAGTAATTGGAGATTTCGCAGACGCGCACCGTCTTCTTTCGAAAATACTTCGCAGCAAACTGTAAAGAAAAAAGAGGCAATTTCCGAACCCCCTCGGCCTGAAAGCGTGGCACACACACACATACACGCTCCAGAGTCGTTTTTCAAGGTAATGATTCTCGCGATCAATATTAAAACTCTCGCACGTTTCACCCTTAAAACACACACCTGCAAGAAAGTGAACAGCATCAAAACATTCCCTCGATTAGCATGTACAACCCATCCCAACCCCTCGAAAAGAAAACAGCACCTCGCAGGCAGTATAAGCAGCAGTAGCAGAAGCTCACCCATCGCGGAGTGCGGTGTAAATGTGTGTGAGAGAGAGAGAGAGAAAGTCCGACCATAGCACACTTTTTCCACTAGTGCACAGGCAGAGAAGAAGAAGAGGGTTAGCCGCGAGCTACAAAGAGTAGGGAGAGAACAAGGCCACCGGAACAGACACGTATCACACGGACTAGATGGTATACTGCTTAATAATAATAATAATAGAGGGAGAGAGAGAGAGAGAGAGAGAGAGAGATGCATGTGGATGCAGATCTTACTCCTTGACAACGAAGAAGGGATCGTCGAGCGTCATGCCTGAGGTTACAGTTGAGCTCCTCTGCAAGCTCTACTCGTACAGGAAGCTCGCCACCTCGGCCGTACGCCACCTCGTCATCGGACACCATTTGCCGCTCATCAGCCCCTTTCTACCGCACCAGTCACGCACACCACCACCGACCGACCCCTGTCTTCACCCACTTTTCCTATATATATATATATATATATACCGACACGGAGACTCGGTGCGCGAGCAACGTATACACACAGACACGGACACGTGCAGCGAGTTTGCTGCGAGTGGCGGCACCGAACCGAACGATCCCGGGATTCGTTGTTCCTGTATACCGACTGTGGGGGGCCAGTTTATAAAATCGACTGATCGAGTCGAGGAGCGATCGCTGTGCGATAAGACCAGCTCCTGAAGTATAATCCCGCGGTGTCCGTCCCGATGCCTCGGCGCAGGCTCTGTTTTTGCTGCTGGACGGTCCAGTAGCTCGCGCGCGCGAGCTCGTGGCCGTTCAGTGTGTCAATGAGATGTGCAGTGCGCTCGCGGCTGCAACTCGTCGCCGACTGCGTGGTGTACTCTCGCTATCTCGCTCTCTCTCCGCGTAAAACTCCCTCCCTCCCTCCCTCCCTCCCCCCCCCC
>UELU01147259.1:116084-178065 GCA_900490025.1 Megastigmus dorsalis
CTCTCTCTCTCTCTCTCGCTCTGCTTCTTTGTTCCCTGTCTCTCGGCTTGCGCGCGTGTGCGGCGGTGTCGCGGGATATTGATTTTGCTCCGCGAGGACTGACTATCGCTTCGCGATGTATGCGTGCATATGTGCTTGTGCATACGAGAGAGGGTTTGGGTATTGGAGCGCGCGGCTCGCGCACCTCGACCATTCGAATTTCGAAGTGTGGCCGCGCGAGCTTTTTTTGCCGAGTTTGGTTATACGAAGATCGTGGCTGTTGTGACGAGCTATTGATTTGAGAGGAGGGATGCGGTTGTGCAAGTGGATAGAGGTGATCTGCCGTTTGATTTTTTCGGGACTGCAGGGAGATGAATGCACGCGATTCCTATACACGACGTGATATGGTAGAAGATACGTCGTAATGTTGAGCGTGCGTGTTGTAATCAACAGGTTATACGTTACTGTAAAACAAAGTTCCCGATTAGGAGTTATATGCATTCGTATAAAATATTCATTGCTAATGCATGTTCATAAAAATAAATATCTATGTTGTGACAAACTATTTAAGGAGTTTACGCGATATACGAAATTTTACAATGGTACAAGTAATGTCCTGATGTAGCGAAAGATATCGAGAAGGTATCTTGCCACTTGCATAGGAAAGTCTATTGTACAAGTTCGTTATATTGAATTTCTCTTATAGGCGATGACGCACTTTGGTGAATCAGAAAATTAGTTTTCGCTGTTCTGGATCAAAATCATATATTTGAGCTTTTCTTTTGTTCTCTTATGAATGAAGCGCGCATATTTTAGGAACACATTGCGAACACGTGTGGGCCGTGTTTAAACTCTTCTCCTCCTTTTGATGCACAGACGGAAAATTTGCGATTGGCTTGATAAGTTCGAGTGCATCGAAAAGATTTTAACATTGAGAAAATCAAAAGGTTTGGAAATAAAGTTATCAGGACCGATGAGTTTTGTAAGCTGAGAAAAAAATCCTTATTTACGTTGTAATCATTTGCATTAATAATTACAGAAAAAAACTTCCATTCTAAATTGATAATTGCGGTAATTGTTATGTAGCTCTCTGCTTGATTACATTTAAATATCCCTGTATATTTAAATTCAATTCGATGAAAAAAAATAACTAAAAGCTCCTACACGCCGGCTCTCGAGTTGAGCATTTTGAAACGCTTAAAAAGATATTTGACTAACCTCTATCTTTATATCATATAATTATTTGAACCCCAACCCTAGTAAAAATTTAACCGAATTTATACCGTTTTATTAGCCAGTTTTTTTTTAAACTGGTTAATTTTTATCATCGGCAGAAACATACTAAAAATCCGCGAGTATAATGAAATTAACGAACGATTGTGCACACGGCCGCGGCGTCGTCAGACATGTAACTTATAAACACTTGCACGAAGGCATTCTGGAGTGAAAATTAATACGTAATAATGAATAAGTACATATTTTAAGGTTTTATAATATTTGTTAATACAGTAATTTTATATGAACAGATACATATATATATATTCATGTCTATAAATTTACATTGCACATTTGAAGGATACCGGGTTTTTAACCAGTTTATAAAAGATTCTTAATGGGTTTCTCCTTTACAGAAGTGAATAAACATTAGACTCTTCGCCAGTCTAACTCGTTAATTTTCTACCAGGGCTTTTACACCTAATAACCCCAGACGGCATAACGTTGTACCAACTCCGAACCAAAAAGGTACCAACTCAGTAAAATAGGACAAAAGGTACCAATTCAGAAAAATCGGCAATTGAAAGTACCAACTTGGCAACAATCTTTTTTTTCCTATAATTTAAGTTGGCAACACATCGTCATTTTAATATTATGGCACATAAAAAAATTAAGAAAGGAATGATTGCAAATATTTGTTTTCTTACATATATAATTAAAAGAACAAAATATTTAATTTTTGTCTTTTATAAGTTAGCTAAAATTATGCAGCCTGAAACCATGAAAATGATTTATTATGCGCTATTTCACAGTGTTATTAGTTATGGAATACTAGCTTGGGGTGGAGCTTATAAAAATAACTTATCACTGCTTCAAAGGTTCAAAATAAAGTATTAAAAATAATATCCAAAAACAAATTTGAAAAAAAAATTCCGTTGAATCTTGAGCAAATCTTTGCATTTCAAAGTATTAAAAAAGAATATAATATTCTTAAAGATATTTATGTTAAGTCAAGTAGTATAAAACTAGAAACAAAGCAATACAATTGCCAAAAATGTATTAAACTGTAAGCGGAAAAAGCTGTAGAATTAAAGCGATAAAGTTCTTTAATAGATTGCCAAACGAGCTAAAATTTTAGATATAAATAAAATTGTAAAATTATAATAAATAAAATTGTCTTTTAATAAGATAATAAAGTGGATTAGGAAAAACGGTTGATAGGAATTGAAATTGAAATAGTATAAATATGTAATTAAAATTGCCATTTTTGGCTGATAACTAAATTAATTATTGAATAATACTATAAATAATGTTATAAATTGAAAATATATATGAAATGTTATGACAAAATTGTCTTTTCGTTCTAGTCTTAAGATTTAGATTTTAAGTACGTTTAGGTCTCTAAGTGTTTTGCACTATCTCTGTTTTGTTTAAACGGAGAAAGTCGTAAATCACTTACTAAAGAGTTAGCGTTTTAGTTTTTTTTTAGTTTTTAAGTATTTATGTATGCCGGTCCAGCGAAAAGGAATTTGTTTTCCTCTGCTGGATTACCTTTTGTAATGTAATGTACTTACTCTGGTTAAATAAATAAATAAATATAAAATTAAAACTAATTTATCATAAATAGCAACAAGACATAAATAAGACAACAATAATTACAAATAAATTATGTAAATGCAATATTTTTTGTTTGAAACATAATTATAAGGTCACACTCACGTCATTTCTTGAATTAAATTAAAATCAGTAACATTTTTATATTTTCTTCGCTAGTTTCTATAAATAAATGCTATTATACTGTACATAGATATATTAAACAAAATAAAGATCTCTGAATTTGATATTATAGATAAAATATTCAGCTCGAGAACACGGGCTAAGATTTTAGTCCTAATATCCAATGTTTTAAAGTTCAGTATTTTTCGCGTAAAATATTCTTTGACCGTGTCATTTAAATACAATTCGATAAAAAAAATTAATTAAAGTTCTTGCACGTTGGATCTCTCGAGTTGAGCATTTTGAAGGCATAAAAAAAAATTTTTACTACCCTCTATCTTTGTTATTTAATTATTTGAACCCCAAGCTTTTACACCAAATAAACCGGTTTAGTTTATTTTTTTCATCTAATTGCATTTAAATGTCTGTCAAGGAATATTTTTCGGAGAGCATCCGTTCTTGGGTGTAAAAACGTAGAGATTGCCTAATTTATTTTTTGTCCTATCGAATGTACATTATAAGTATCAGAAAACCTTTTTTAACGTTATAAATGCTTGAAATTTGGAGCATCGGTTTATTGTATCTCAAAACCTTGGATTTAATTCATTTATTTTGTATTTATAGCTTAATTTAAAATATAAAAAAACAGAGAACTTTTTTCAACATTAAAATGTTAAGCTCGACAGCATAAGATTATTAGGTGTAAAAGCGTACGGTTTAAATAATTATTAATAAAAAGGAATCATTTTAATCTATAAAATTCTCAACTGAAGAGCACCGTGCTACGTAGTCCGACTTTCAGCGTTCGAATAAAAATATGTACATCACTAATTGCAATTTTTTGTTTTCATATGATTATTTTAAGTTTTGTTAATCATTAGAAAAAATTAGAGGGCGACAACTTTATATGTTTTCATAAGTTATATTTCACTACAGCTATTAAAATTAGTTAAAATTTTCAACTCAGGAGCTCTGCGATTAGGCTTAAAATACTTATGGTTTGAGAAAAAAAATATATTTAAATATCAAATTAGAAAATAGAAAATGTTTACTAGTTTAATGAATAAATAATTTATTAACGTTAATAGATTAATTTTTAAATTTAATTAATAAGTAATCATTTTTCATTCTCGATATTATAAATTATCTTATTTTGTGGGTTGCAGAGCTTAACGTTTGCTAGGCGCTGTTGTAGACAAGCTTTATTTTCGTGAGAACGAGCCGTTTCCCACAAACACAGCCGCTCTTCCTGATCTCAATAAACCTCAACATGTAGTCGAATGGTGCCTTTTGGCAAAGACCGAAATGCAACGCTGCATAGTTGCATGATGCATGGATATTATGAATAAATATATGTAGGGAATATGTGAAGGGTTCCCTAAGATTTGGTGACGTGGAGGTGGAAATATGGAACGAGATGGAATGGTGCGTTTCGTCCCGGGATTGTAGACTGCGGAGTGCGAACTCATCAATAAGGCAATGTCTATGCAATCCGTGCCTTAGACGCTGGTGATCTATACGTAAGGACGCGACCTTATATATACTAACTGACTTGAATTTCCCGCTGCACTCGGGTTACGGGGGTTAGGCCGTAGCCGCCTAGCGGAGGTCCCCACACATAAGTTGTGAGTATTCAGTATCTCCATCTAGTGCTTCATTGCAAAGCTTGAGATTTTTCTCTTGTGAATTGTGATATATTGTAGCGCGAATACTGTACCTTTCTTACCATTAGACAGTAGGCAGTTACCACATGATTATGTGTCTTGCAGCTTTACTTGTTACTATAGATTGATAAAACAGTCTACAAGAATCCACTTTTATTAATTTTATATATTTATAGATGTTGTTAAATTTAAATATCTCTTCATTGACAACATTATTATCGAATCATTTTTCTTATCAATAAATATTTCTTAATTGTTGAGAATACCAAAATCGTCATCGTTAATGTTTCATACAAGTGTCATATACTTTAATTGTACACAAATTTTGTGGTAAACTTTTTGTATTTTAAAATAAAGCAAATTTTCAAATATACCTAATAGTCAAAAAGTTGTCTTTGGAACATAAAGTCTTTTATAAGCCATAAAAAATGACTATTGAAATTTTGTGAAATTGTAATAAAATTTATTTAAAAGATATATATATATATTATTTATATTAGAATTTTTCAAATCCTAATGGAATATTAAGATTCACCTACATACAAGGAAAGATATTTCGTTATAAAACTAATTCGTTTACGGTATAAATTTTTCTAGAGTGAGTTACCGATTTTTGACTAATACGCCATTTACTCCCAATTCTATTCCGAAAATTATATGCTATTGGAGTTTTTTCTAAGCTTATTGGACATATCAATGTAATATCGAGTGTATTTTAATATCTCATTATTAATTTTTCTGATTTACGAGATTGCACTAAAAAAAATAAACCATTGTACTATCGATCATTTAAAAAAAAAAACTCCAGAAGCATTCAATATCGACAGTAGCGAAGAAACCTTGTTTATATACACGACTAAGCGAGGAAATTCGAAAAATCGTGATCGTAAAGAGCCGAGCGAAAGATTAAATCCCCAAAAAGCGAGACGCACCCGCATGAATGCATATAGCCCAGAAGAAGAAGAAAAATAAGAAGAGAACAAGAAGCTGCACGGCAATTCTCCCTTGGGTCTCTCGTGCTCCTAATGTATATTTGGGACGCAGTATAGCTACTATAATGCGAGACGCGCAGACGAGAAGAAAGAACGGAAAGAGACTCGGGGAAAGAGGGAGAGGAAAGCAAAAGGAGAGGCTGTGCAGCAGCATCCAGAAACAGTCCCGGCCTCTCTCTCTCTCTCTCTCTCTCTCTCTCTCTCTCTCTCTTTCCAGCCTGCACACACATGTATACCCATACACGTACAGGCAGGCAGCGGCTGCTTCCCTCCGCTATACGGAGTAAAAGAGTCTCTCCGGCTCGTCAGTCCACAACGAGAAGTCGGGGGAAGACGGTCTAGACGAGACCACCGCGAGACTATAATTCCCTCCCCCGCCCGCGTGAAAAATACACTAGAGCAGAGAGGACTTTGTTATTATTACACGCCGAAAGAATTCTTCCCGTTCATGTTCACGGGCAAAGGATGAGGTACCGGTGTATCGACTGTTGAGTCTCGAAAGAGGAGATAATGAGACGGAGGGCGCGATTCGCCGGCGCGCGGTGCTTGAGTAGCCTCGCGGCTCTCCTGCTCCTGTTGGTGGCGGTGCGGGAGACCGGCGCCGAGATCCTGACGCCGCCTTACTTCAATCTCGCCGACGGCAAGGAGATCACCGCATCGGCTACCTGTGGAGTCGGTACCTCGGGGCCGGAGCTTTATTGCCAATTGGTCGGTGCCAATTCCGATCATGAGGCCAATCTCAATCAGAACATTATACAGGGACAGGTTTGTGCATGTGTGCTTTATTTCCTTGCGCTTTTGTGTTTCGAGGGGAATTCGAGTTGGGAGGTGCGTGCGGGTTTTATGGGGCGAGTCGCGAGACGGCCTATATTTATGGTTTCTATAAAAAGAAGCTCGACGCGTGGGTAAATAAGCGAGGTTTCTACGCGTATGGATGTTTGGGTTTGTGGTGTATTACGAGTGGATGGTTATTGAGCTTTGGGTGAGATTATAGATTGACCGGTTTCGTTTGTTCAATAGTACACGTAAGAAATATAGCTTTTGTGGGGCATGAGCTTAATTAGAAGTGTTACAATGCCGATTTGGTTAAAGTCGAACATTAGAAACAGTCTAGGGAGTTACCGATCGTGCAATGAAAAAGCGGGAAAGCATTTAAGAACCGAAGAAAAAAGTAAAGAAATTTCGATCGGTTTATTTTTTCCGCAATGTTCTACTATAATCAATAGGATCGTTAAAGATGTTACTAAAATATTAGTTATTATATTAAGATAAAAACGTCTAAAATTGTATTATTATAGAATTTTTTTCTTAGTCTTCGAAATCCTTTATTATACGATTTTTTTTTATAATCCACCAACTCTAAATTATCGTATAATTCTTTATAGCATTTAGAAATCATGATATTTAGGTATAACTACATGTCTTTAATATGGTTGAAAATAAAGTTATTTATATCCTCATTCCCGCGGAAAAATAATTTGTATGGCCAATATATTGCAAAAACTATCTTCAATATATGGATCACATATGGGAAATACTATTCCCAATATATGTTCCATATATGGGAAATATATAGCCCCAGCGACTGAGCAATACCTACTCCAAATATTGGAATACTATGGACAATATGTGAATCTCTTATGTCATGTTTGCTTCGAAATATATGGGCGACAATTACATTGAAAATTTTTTCTACAAGCTACATTAAGTTAATTTGTTATTTTTTATGCATGCAATGTATAGGAATTTTTATATTTATAATGACATGAAAAATACATAATTTAGGGACTGGAAATTATTATAAATTATGTAAACAAAGCGTCTAAGAATTCGTTACGCAGAACGGGAAACTGCGTGGATGAAAGAGAGTCGACAATTTTGGGAATAGAGAGAGAGAGATTACATTGCTGATTTTGTTGATAAGGTGCGTCAATGTCACTTTTCATAGTACTAAAAATTAAGAATATATTCATCAAAAACTTTTTTTAAATTACTTAATTTACGCTTTTTTTGCATTGAGATTTCCTCGCATAATTTGTAAATTTATACGATTGTTTAGGCATTTTTCTTGCAAACTGTACACTTGCCGAATACTCATACGCGACTAATTAACGAGAGCTGAAGTAAACAAAACAAACGCTAATGTGAATGCAAAGCTATAATATAATTGTATAGTGTAATTGTATAGTGTAATTGTCGTCCATATATTTCGAAGCAAACATGACATAAGAGATTCACATATTGGCCATAGTATTCCAATATTTGGAGTAGGTATTGCTCAGTCTCTGGGGCTATATATTTCCCATATATGGAACACATATTTGTAATAGTATTTCCCATATGTGATCCATATATTGAAGATAGTTTTTGCAATATATTGGCCATAGAAATTATTTTTCCGCGGGTTGGTACAAAAGAAAAGTTATAGAACGATTTACAGTCTTATAGCAAAAACCGATCAGCTTCATAATTACAGTTCATTAAATAACAATCGATAACCAACAACTACTCTAGCATTATAAAATATCGTCAGATACAAGAAACTAAATTACTAACTAAAATAAATAGCTATACAAGAAAAACTGTAATTTTTATCATTGGTCGCTGAGCGATTAAAGAAAGGAAGCCGCTCTCGTTGCGGAATCCCGAGCTATTATATCACGTAGGAACAAAAATTTATCGCCGAGTAATTTCTTCATTCTCCAATAGTCAGCGATACACGATACCGCGCGCGGAGCTAAAAGCAACGTCGCCTAGTCCGTGGAAACAAGATCCCCTCGTTGTGTCCAGCGTTGCGTGCACACGTTATAAGCTTCGTTCACTGAGATTTCGTCGAAAGGAAGAAGCCGATAAGATTAGGGAAGACGCGCACAGTAGCCGCGTGACCTCTCGATAACACTTGCGGACCAGAATCTATCGCGACCTTATTCGAGATTTTGAATATAGTTATTAAGTACGAGCGCGCGGCTTGACTTTTAATGGGACTTTTCATGGATTTCAGCAATGCGACTACTGTGATCCGGAAGACGAGGAGAAAAAACATCCCCCGGAATATGCGGTCGACGGCACGGAAACCTGGTGGCAGTCGCCGCCCCTTTCCAGGGGTAAAAAGTACGAGGAGGTCAATCTCACCATCAATCTGGAACAGGTACAGTAATTATACAGATTCTGGAACAGATATTAGTTTTTCAAAAATGGATGTTTAGATATCGAGGTAAATTTTATTAGAAGACATAAATTTCTTTAAAATCATTTTTTATTTGAAATAAGAAAATATGATGTTGCAATTTCGTCATTGAATGCCCTAAGACTTAAATGAAATCATAAAAAAATTAATATTGTGGGTTCAAATAAATTTTCATTACTATTATCAAGAAATTACAAGGGCATTTAAGATCTAAACAGTGTAGGCGAAAAAATTAAAAATTAAATTTCGTCCTGTTACACTTTATCCGTTACAACAGATAAGCTCAGTTATCAACATATTCGCCAATCAATGTGTTACACGACGACTCCAATATTACAACACCGAATTAATAATAATTGAAGGCTAAAGAGTCCACTGGCTCATAAATAGAAGCAAAAAAAGCATAGATATACACATATTTTTCTCGGAAACGAGAAAATCAACGTATATATATAAAATATCAATTCATCGCAGTGGGCGATATGTGTATATATTTCCCGTCAAACGAAGCGGAGGAGGTTTTATCTCGCGCTCGGACGTTTGGCGATGAGCTGGACGGATGTGAGACGATAGTGCGTTCAACCCCCTTATCGCCATTCAAAATAACAGGCCGTTTTTCGTAGCAACTCTGCCGCAATCTGAGCGTCGCCGCTCCGGACGCACAGATATCGCCGCGCCCGAGACTCGTGCTACCGACTTATTTTCCTTCGATACAAGCTTTCATTGTATCGTCGGCAATATTAAATATTATATGTATATTTGCGTATATATATATGATTCTCATTCATGGTCAAATTGAAATCGGATGAGAATTTTTTTAAGAGCTCGATTTTTAAATTTATTGCGTAATCAGAAACAGTTATAAAAAATGTATAAAAAATTGAGAAAATCATTACTGATAATATGTTTAGGAATTGAGACTTATTACAATCATAATAATTAAATGAATAAAACGGATTTAGTTTACAATGAATGCAACGAATGCAAATAGAAGCAGCAGGAACTTAAAGATCCGGATGTAATCTGGTCGAGCTTCTTAGGAAAAGTTTTCGAGTGGGCGAGACGAACCCAAAACAAGCGGGCTCACGCACATCTGGCCTCCATTACATCTCGTGGTTTTTCTGGCCCCTTTTTCGGCTCTTGTAATCTTTGCCCTCCCTAACTGAGACTCTCACGTACTCGCCGAACGCTACGCTACACCCATCGAGGGACAAATCTCTGGAAACTATACTCGTCTATTTTAAAGCGAGCATGCGAGTATTTCAAATGTACCTATTCTATTTTAATGGTATAATCTCCTTCAAGCTACACGATATATATTCAAATATGCGTTTTTGGAATTGTTGAAACTTTGCATTTGTGATTATGGGAAGGAGGATCGGCATTATTTTGTAAATATTTAAAAGATGTTCGAGAGCTGAGAAGCTGATGACGCATTCAATGCTCTTCTATAAGCTATTCGTTTATGCTTTACTCTGCTGATATAAAAAACAACTCTTCATTCATTACATGTAAGCTATACGCGACGAAAAGTGCTGAGCTTATAAAAATACTGCATTTATATTCAAACGGATGGTTTTTGAAAGCCTGGAGTTATGTTTATAAAACAACGATATAAACTTACATGCATATGTAACAAAATTTTGATAAATGATACATAAAACTGCTGCCTTTTAATAAGAAAATATTTAAGAATTGATGTGCGCCTTTAAAATAAATTTATCTTATTTATCTAATTATTATAAAAATGTTTTGAAATTGTATAGACAGCTTTAGGGGTAACACCGCTCTAGCGGCCAAAAAAAAGCCTAATTTTGACAATTTATTTTGGGAGTGTAGGAAAAGGAATAGTATTTCATTTTAGAGGGTTCATTTAACACATGTTGAAGAATGGAAAATATTTTTTTTATTATTATTTTAATGTAAAATGGCGGCGATACAGCCCCGTGTAAAAAAGGAAACATCTTAAAAAGATCTTAATAATATCAGTCTTAAAAAAGGAACTTTTTAAGACGAGTTAAGATGTCACCAGGTGAATGCTTCGGTTGAGATCTTTTTAAGATCTTTTTGAGATGCTTTTAACATCTTTGTAAACTATTTTTTTTCTATAGTTTTACGTATCTTAATGATCTTTTAAGATCTTTTCAGATTTTTTTAAGATCTTTTAAGATTTTTTAAAGATCTTTTAAAGATCATAATATATGTCATAATGATAATTTAATCTCTAAAATTCAATGTTAAATTAGTAGCAGTATAAAAGCGTGCGAATTTATAGACTATTTTATATACTTCATGTGGTATCATACTACTTTTTAAAAACTAATAGTTTACAAAGATGTTAAAAGCATGTTAAAAAGATCTTAAACAAAGCCCAATCAGGTATTAAGTAGATCTCTAAAAAATTTAAATCAGATATCTCAAAAAGATCTTAAAAAGATCTCAACCGAAGCATTCACCTGGTGACATCTTAACTCGTCTTAAAAAGTTCCTTTTTTAAGACTGATATTATTAAGATATTTTTAAGATGTTTCCTTTTTTTACGCGGGAGCTGATCTCCAGAAAAATGTTTTTTGAAAGGTGCTCTGCGGGCGAACAAATTTCTCGGAAACTATGAGAGCTGGACCAAAAAAACGAAAATTTTTCATAACTATATATTATTATCTAGAGAAGTACGTAGGACTTTTTTTAATGTTAATTTTTGTACAAATGGTGTAGTTTTGAACAAAACGTAAGAATTTTTGGTCAAAAAAGAGCAGTAAATTGTTTATAAAAAAGTCAATTTACATCAAATCAAAAAAACGGCTATGTACTTCTTTAGAGAACCTACTTGTGAAGCTACTGTAAAAAAATTACAAGTCGATCCATGCAATGATGTTAAAGCAATTTGTTCGTTCAGTTTGAAAAAAGCCATTTCGAGAAAAACGCATTTAAAGTTTTATGAGTTCTTAAATCAGCACTTATCCTGTACGGCGCGCGCTTCGAGAATCGAACCTTTTAAACATTTTATTTCTATATAAAACCAACTGGATATTGTTTTTATGAGTCTAAAGTATTGTTTAAACAAAAAAAGAAAATCAATTTTTTGAAAATTCTAGACTGGTGGTGTTACCCCTGAATAACTGAGATTTCCAACTAAAAGTTTAAAGTTTGAAAGCTCAAAAATAGATTCTTAAAAATAAATAATAAGCTCAATATTTCTTTTACCTGTTAGATTAAGATGAAATATATCTTAAAAGCGAATACTTTTTATACCCCGAAATTCGATTGCGCTTCGCATCTATTTCCATCAAAATAAATTATTTTGTATTAACTTAGATCGATGCCACGAAGATATGATCCAAACTACAGCAGCCCCAATTAACACATTCGTACTCGCTAAAACATACGCTAACCACCTTTATCCGATCCCCGCAGGAATTCCACGTGGCCTACGTGTACGTGCAGATGGGCAACTCGCCGCGTCCGCGTCTGTGGGTGTTGGAAAAATCGGCCGACTACGGTAAGACCTGGTCGCACTGGCAATATTTCGCCGACTCGGACAACGACTGCATCACCTACTTCGGCATCAGCAGCAACACGCCCATCACGCGCGACGACTCGGTTATCTGCACCACCGTCTACTCGAAGATCGTGCCGTTGGAGAAGGGCGAGATACCGATTTCCATCCTGAACAATCGACCTTCGGCCAAACACTACTTCAACTCGACCATACTTCAAGAATGGACCAGAGCCACCAATGTCAGACTGCGATTTTTGAAGACCAACAACTTATTGGGACACTTGATGTCTGTTCGGAGACAAGATCCTACCGTTACCAGACGCGTAAGCTCGTGGTTTTATTTTTTTTTATTATTTCTGGGTAGGTGGCAAAACTAATGAATAACGCTTTATGTTTGCAGTACTTTTACTCGATCAAAGAGATCAGTATCGGTGGACGTTGCATGTGCAACGGTCACGCCGACACCTGCGACTCACTCGACCCGAATCACCCGAAGAAACTGTTCTGTCGTTGTCAGCACAACACTTGTGGCCCGCAGTGCAACACCTGCTGCAAAGGCTTCGAGCAGAAGAAGTGGCGTCAATCTACCTATTCGAAAAAATTCGTCTGCGAACGTAAGAATTGCTATAGCCCTCGTATTACCTATATCACATCGTGTAATTATACATTCTTGCTGGAGCTTGACTTTCACACGTCTGCTTTATACGATTCTTTCAGCCTGCAACTGTTTCGGCCACTCGGACGAATGCGCCTACAACGCGACCATCGACGAGAAACACTTGTCCCTCGACATCCACGGCAATTACGAGGGCGGCGGTGAATGTCAGAACTGCCGACACAACACCGAAGGCATCAACTGCAATCGTTGCAAGCCCAAATTTTACAGACCGAGCAACAAGCCTCTCAACGCTACCGATGTTTGTCAACGTAAGCCTCATTCGAGATCAATAAGAAAAATAGCTGCAATTACGTTAAACTAACGAATTTACGAAAAAAATCTTTCAAACTTTTCTCAGGCTGCAACTGCGACTATTTCTACTCAACCGGAAACTGTTTCGATTCGACCGGTCAATGCGAATGCCGACCAGAATACGCAGCGCCAAATTGCGACTCCTGTAGCTACGGCTACTTTGGCTTTCCCAATTGCCGTCCATGCGAATGTTTTCTCAACGGAACGGATGGTTATCACTGCGAGGCTACCGAGGGACAGTGTCCTTGCAAGGAAAATTATGCCGGACACTACTGTAACCTTTGTGCCGAGGAGTACTATGGCTTCCCTGATTGTTTGGGTATGGACGCAATCACATTTAATATTGTGATCAATTGAACACAATTCCATTTTGACAAAGTAGAATAAAAAAATAAAATATGCTTAATTAAAATATGCTTAATTATAGATTAATTGTAGATCGGTTATGAATTTTTGCTCAATTATTTTAGCCTGCGACTGCAATCCTATTGGCTCGCTGAACAACTTGTGCGACGTCAGTTCCGGGAACTGCACCTGCAAGAACAACTACGGCGGACGAAGCTGCGACATTTGCGAAGACGGCTATTACGACTATCCGTCCTGCTCGTGTAAGTTCATAACCCACATACTTTAATTGATGGTCCAAAAGCGTTCGTCAATCTTAGATAAAATTTAAATTACAGACTGCGAGTGCGACACTCGAGGTACCGAGCCGGGAATCTGCGACAAACAAGACGGCCACTGTCTCTGTAAGGAGGGCTACGGTGGTTCCCACTGCGACCAATGTATCAGCGGCTATTACGGCTACCCGAACTGCGAGCCCTGTAATTGCAGCAAAAACGGTACATCGTCGTTCAGTTGCGACTCTAACGGCAAATGCTCCTGCTTGTCCAATTTCGTCGGCAAGACCTGTAATCAGTGCGCCCCTGGTTATTACAACTATCCCGAATGTACCAGTAAGTATAAATAGATTTAGCTTAATCGCGTATAAGTGCTTGTACTTGGCTTAATGGATCTGCGGTAACTTTTTTCAAGTGATCCTTGACGTTACAATATTATGCTCGCAATGGATATTTTTAAAGAGCGTATTTTTAAAAATAAGGATTGATCATTATAATTATGTTTAAACTTTTTTTATATGTAAGAGGCGGAATTTCAAAACAAATCATATTATTTCAGGCTGTGACTGCGACAGTCACGGTTCGATCGGTGTATCGTGCGATCTCGAGGGCAAATGCCAATGTCGCGAGAACTTCGATGGCGACCGTTGCGAGAAGTGCAAGGCCAACTTCTACAATTTCCCGACCTGCGAGGGCTGCAACTGCGATCCAGCTGGTGTCGCTGGTACTTTCCAGGGTTGCGGTAGTTTGCCGACAGGCGAGCTGTGCCAGTGCAAGGAACGCGTCGAAGGCAGAATCTGCAACCAGTGCAAGAAACTCTACTGGAACTTACAACCCTACAATCCTGATGGATGCGAAGGTGGATTTCATACCGCTATTATTCATCGGCATATTTTACTTTATGCTTTTAACTATGTTGTTGTTTTTTTTAGATTGCCACTGTAATATTCCTGGTGTGATTGGAAGCATTGGTGAATGTAACGGAAAAACCGGTCAATGCATTTGTAAACCTTCCGTAACCGGTAGAGATTGTTCGGTGTGCGTCGATGGATCGTTCGATCTCCAAGAGAGTAATATATTTGGTTGTTCCGGTAAGTAGTGTAAATAATTATCAATTATTACATACTCAGCATTTCGAAATTAATCGTAAAAATGTCTTCATTTCGAAAAAGTGTGTGCTTGCGACATCGGTGGTTCGCTCAGCACGGCCTGTAACAAGGAGACCGGCCAGTGCCACTGTCGCAGTCGTATCGAGGGTCAGACGTGTAACCAACCTATGCGCACCCAATACTTCCCGACACTCCATCAATTCCAGTACGAGGCAGAGGAAGGCCGCACACCAAGCAATCGGTCGGTGCGTTACAACTTTGCCGAGGATCTGTTCCCGAACTACAGCTGGCGCGGGTACGCCGTGTTCTCGCCGCTGCAGAACAAAATCATCCACGAGATCGAAATACAAAAGTCATCGCTTTATCGTATGGTAATGCACTACGTCAATCCCAATAACGAGCCGATTGTCGGTTCAGTTACCATCACACCGGACAGTCATACCGAAGTCGAGCAACACTTCAAAGTCCAGTTCAAACCCAAGACCACCAAACCTTCCTTCGTCACCGTAGCAGGTAAATTTATATTATAACCTGTTTTGTTATTTTTGCTTTTATACGTTCTGTAACTCAAAATCCCTTTTATAAACTAACAGGTGCCCTTGGCAATCTGCCATCCGTTATGGTAATGAATCCGGGCCATTGGACGGTCACTATTGCCATTGAAAAGAGTCTCTTCCTCGATTATTTCGTCCTTCTACCAGCTGAATACTACGAGGCCAGTATTCTCACACAAGAAGTCAGCGTACCTTGCGAGATCGGTTACAAAGGTCTCTGTCGTCACTTTGCCTATCCAAATCTCAGTCCATACGACTCGGTCCTGGGCACTGGCGGCTACCTTGGCGAGAGTAACGAACGCAATCCGCTTACCGAATACCTGACCGATCAGGAAATGCTCGCTGAAATCGACGAGAACAAACTGCCGCTCATCAATGATGTTCAGAAGAAGATTCACTTCGAGCTGACCATCTCCAAACCTGGACCCCACGTTCTTATCATCACTTATGTTTCGCCACCCAAGGATGAGAGCCGCACCGCTACAATCTTCGTCGAAGCTAATAATATGGACAAGGGCAAAGTGAGTTTCTAATATTCAATTCCATAAACAATACCTAATCAGTACTTAGTATCACGGGCAAATATGTAATTTTTCTGGTAATAATTTCAGGCAACGGTATATACCTGCAAGTACACGAGCATTTGTCGGCAAGTGGTTACCGAGACCAATGGTAAGGTAGCAATAATGAACTTCCCCAACAATTACGTAACCGTTGTGCTGGATGGCGAGCCTGGAAGCAACGTAGCTATAAAATCCGTCGTCGCAATTCCTGCACAAGACTGGTCGGTAGACTACCTCAAACCCAAATCGGTTTGCGTGCGTAAGAACGGCAAATGCATCCAAGGCATATTCCCCGAAGCACCAGATGCTAAAAAAATCGAACTGGAACAGAGCAACCAAGTGATGGATGGAGCTATTACACCCGATGGCGTTTTCGACAACAGCTCCAAGTTCATTTATCTGCACGATAAGGATGCCATGATCGACGTACCGGCCAAAGTGCCGCATCCCGGTGATTACGTATTCGTTGTACAGTACTATCAACCCGATTATCCTGAATTCAACATCGACGTGTTAGTACAAAACGGAAAGTTCTACGAAGCTCAAGTACCGATGACACACTGTCCTAGTAACAGTGGTTGCAGAAGCCTCGTTCGTCAACTCGACGGTAAGTTTATATTTCCGATTAGGAAAATACTTATTTTATACTATTTTTGAATTTGATAATTAATTGACAACTATAATAATAATCAATTAAAAAATATGGCACGGCTATTGCAGGTAATACGCGCTTCCAACTGATCGAGAACTTCGTCATAACCCTGAAAGAAAGCACTGGCCGAGGCATTTGGCTTGACTACATTCTCGTTATACCAGCTGATCTTTATAGCGACGACTACCTCAAAAAACTGCAATTTGACCAGACCAAAGAGTTCATCAAGAAATGCGGCAACAATCAGTTCCACATCAACACCTCGGAGGAAGGCTTCTGTCGCGATTCCGTCTTTTCGCTAACAACTAACTTCAACAACGGCGCACTGCCTTGTCTCTGTGACATCGACGGAACTATGAGTTTCGAGTGCGAAAAATTCGGCGGCCAATGTCCTTGCAAACGGAACATTATTGGTCGTCGTTGCAACATCTGTAAAACTGGCTTCTACGGCTTCCCCAACTGTCGTCCTTGCAATTGTCCCAGTACCGCCACCTGCGAACCAGATACCGGTGCCTGCGTCTGTCCAAGTCATGTAACGGGCGAACTCTGCGACCAGTGCGAAGTCGGCACTTACGGCTATGATCCAATAATCGGTTGCGAGGAGTGCCAGTGCTCACCCAACGGCGTCCAGAACCGCGACCTTCAATGTGACCTGCTGACCGGTAAGTGCAAGTGCAAGAACAACGTCGTGGGCAGACAATGCAGCAACTGCAGGGCTGGACATTATCAGTACCCCGAGTGCGAGAAGTGTGACTGCGATGTGCGGGGTACCACCGAGGACATCTGCGACCAAGACACCGCTGACTGCCACTGCAAGGAGAACGTGCAAGGCTCGGCCTGCGATCTCTGCAAGGAGGGCACCTTCAATCTGCAGCCCGGAAACGAGAAAGGATGCAGCCAGTGCTTCTGCTTCGGCAAGACCACGAGATGTAACTCGGCCAGTCTTTACAAGACCTACCTGATGGACATGGCTGGCTGGGACGTGGCTTTCGTCAACGAGAAGAACGAGACGGTCGAGATTCTCAAAGACAAACCACAGGAACTTAACGAAACTCATATAGTCGTTGATATGGGTTCGGGTGTCGATAAGACCAACCTCGCTTATCTTTCGGCACCAGCCAGTTATCTGAACAAGAAACTGACGTCATACGGTGGCTGGTTGAACTTCACCGTGTTCTACACCAATGGAGATTTTGGAAAAGCTGTGCCAGGAGCCGATGTCATCCTCCAGGGTGCTGATAGCTTTTTGGTATACAGAGGAGAGGAACAACCACCCTCTTCTACCAACTTCCGGGCCTCGGTCCAACTCGTCGAGTCTAACTTCGAAACGAAACAAAATCTCAGAGCCACTCGCGAACAGATTATGGTTGTATTGGGCGATTTGCGAGGAGTCTACATACGCGCCACTTACTGGCAGCCATCGCTTGAAATTGCGTAAGTATTCAGATTTGTAGATAAACCAAGTTTATAAGACTTTTTTTTCAAATAATTGAACTTCAATTTATGTTTGACAGGCTATCACACGTGACCCTGGATACAGCCACAGAGTCATACATGTTCAACGCGGAACTTGCAAGTAGCATCGAACAGTGTCTATGTCCACCCAATTATCGAGGGCTTTCGTGTGAAGAGTGCGCTGAAGGATACTACCGTGCACTTGGACCACACGGTGGTAACTGCGTCAAATGTCAATGTAATGGGCACGCCGACTCTTGTGACGTCAGCACCGGCATTTGTCAAGTGAGTTATTGGCTAAAAAATTGTCTACCTAACCCCCTTAAAATGAGAAAAATGATTAAGCATATCATTTTTATCCATGTACTATGTGACAGAACTGCAAAGACGGCACGACGGGCGATCACTGCGAGAGCTGTCAGGTCGGCTACTACGGCAACGCGACGGTCGGCACACCCACGGACTGTCTGATCTGCGCCTGTCCTCTGCCTGTACCGACCAACAATTTCGCCAGTGGCTGCGAAGTCAGCGACGACGGCAGTCTAATCAGTTGTGACTGCATGCCCGGTTATTATGGCGCTCGCTGCGAGTCCTGCAGCGCCGGCTTTTTCGGCAGACCCGAGATGGTTGGCGACTTCTGCAAGCCCTGCGAGTGCTCCGGCAACATTAACACCAACGAGATCGGTTCCTGCGACTCGGTCAACGGCGAATGTCTCCACTGTCTCAACAACACCTATGGCGAGGCCTGCAATCTCTGCGCACCAGGTTTCTTCGGCGACGCCGTCGATAAGAAGGACTGCAGAAGCTGTTATTGCGATCAGTGCGGTAAGCATATATATATACAGTTTGTCTATAATGTAACCGTGCAAGAGTTTGTGCAGTCTGTATAATAGAGAGAATGCAAGTGCACTGGCAAACTATTGTAAATAACTTAGATATTTTTAACATTGGAAAGTATTATATATACATTACTTCATTTTATAGGTATGAAACATTGCGACAGCTTCAATGGAATTTGCGAGTGTCACGAGAATGTCGTCGGCGAGAAGTGTGACCGTTGCGCTGACAATCACTACGGCTTTTCGACCTGCCAGGGTTGTCAACCTTGCAACTGTGCCATTGCATCTGAGAGCAGTCAGTGCGCCGACGACGGTGGAAATTGTAAATGCAAACCAGGTGTCGAAGGAAGAACTTGCGACCAGTGTATGGCAGGATTCTGGAACTACGGACCTGAAGGATGCACATGTAAGCATTTTGCACAGCTTGTCGGCGATGTTTTTGATAATTCAGGAGATTAATACATTTTATGTGCTACAGCTTGTGGATGTACTACTGGATATTCTCGTGGAGCTTCGTGCAATCCTATAACTGGTCAGTGCGAGTGTCTGCCAGGTGTACTGGGTGAAAAGTGTGATCACTGCCCAATTCGTACCGTACTCGATGAGAGAAGAGGATGTCAGCAATGTGACAAGTGTACTCACGACCTTCTTGATGTCACCGATGATCTCGAACAGATACTCGATCCAGTCGCTAACTCCTTCAAGGTAATCTTTATGAATAATCTAAATGAAAAAATTCATAAAAGTGATATCTTTCCCAGATTCTAAAATAAATTGTTTTTAAATAATTAATAAACTCTTGAATATTGACTTCTAGAACGTTGCTGACAGCTACTTCACAAACCAGCGCCTCGACTTCATCAATGAAACTCTCACCAAGCTCTTACCTGAAGTCAGGCTACTTGATCCTAGTCGCATAGATTTCCAGCCACTGAAACGGGAGATCGAACGATTGAGCAATAAAGCTTACGGTTTGAAACGTCGTGTTGATTTCCAAGAGGAGGACGGTTCGAAATGGAAGGGTCGCGCTGAGAAGAATCTCAAGGATATGAACGACCTCGAGCAGGCCGTATCTAGAGAGATCAATCTCTTGAACACCATCATAAATGAGGTACAGTCACTTGCATCGAACACGGAACTTGGCTCCGGACCCAAGATCGACAATGCACTGAAGGAGGCGCAAGAAATACTCGAACGAATCAAATTGGTACTGTATTCGAAAAAAATATCTATTTCTTTAATACTGTTTGACGCTTATTATATATAAGAATTTTGTCTTGATAAAAAAACAGGTGTCGTTCATTGACGATCGTGACAAAGCAACGGATCAGGCAAATCAAGCAAACATTTTAGTCTCAGAGATGTTGAGCTTCGAGGAACCAGTGAAGGAGCTCGTCAGTAATACCGATGACGTGAGCGACAAAGTACGCGTGCTGACAAAACAGATCGACGACATGTACAATCTGACACTCCAGGCGGACGACCGAGCCAACGAAGCCGAAAGGCTCAACTTCGAGAACAAGAAACTTGTCGACTCGGGTAGCGCGAGTTCATTGAAGAACGCAACGGATCAGACGAATAACGATCTTGCCAAGGCGGACGAGCTGAACAGGAAATCGCAAGCTCTGTTCGACGAAGCCGAGTACAACTTTAGCAACTTGAGTTAGTACATTTCTCTTTTGTCGAACGTTAAACCATTTAATGATCATTAGCTGATATGATGCTCAAGTTTATGAAAAAGAAAGTAGTCATTGAAATTGTATGTATTTATGTTCTTTCAGAAATTAATGTCACACCAGGTGTCTCAACTGAAGCGAACACGAAATTGAAAGAAGCAATAGATACCAACGAAGCACTGTTGGAGTCGGTCAAGAATGAAGTCCCTCAAGCAGTCGCTCACGCTCGCGATCTCAACCAGGAATCTATGGATCTTGAGGCTCTTTTGTCGAACACCCGAAACTTGAGTGGCGTTAGGGCAGCTTCAGTATACCAAAAAATCGCAAACGACATCGATACTGCGAAACAGTACGCTCAAGATGCATCGCGATCCGCCAACAATGCATCTGACTTGGTAAATTATTATTTCCTTTTATTGAATTATTACACGCGTAGCAGTATTGCCTTAGGAATCACGGATTAAAGTTGATTGAATTTTTTTAGGTCGATGGACTTACTGATAGAAGTAGAAACATTGAAGATAGAAGTAGAGTTTTACTCGCACAAGCCACAGGTGCAGTAGGAAAAACAGACCAGGAATTGAAACCAATACTTGACAATGCTAGAAGATACGACATGCCTGATATATCGGATCTAAATGACAAGAACAACGTCAAACTTGAACTCATCGAAAAGTAAGAATTTCATAACGAATTTTAATATTAATGATATCATTAATATCGATGAATCATCCTAATGAATTGAGAAAGTTTATTTTCTACGTTATTTATTAACTTTTAGATCTCTCGGAACATTATCCGTACAGACTTCGTCGATGATCGTCCAAGAAGCATTGAACAACGCAGACAAGGCTGAGTATGTCATAGGCGAAGTAATCAACAACAATATAAATGGCAACGTCGATCGCATTCCCGCGGATTTAAAGAATACCAAGCAATTGTCGAAAGACATGTCGGATTCAATTCACGAAGTGTCACAGGCAGGTCGTCAATTAGATTCTATAAACCAGGTGCTACCGAACATCAATGATAGGCTAAGAGCTCTAGGTGAGCGGCAGCAGGCGATAAACAGCACTGGCAACAGTCTTTACGACAAAATCGAGGCCCTCAAGCAAAAGATCACCAACGTACGCGATCTGGCCAATAGAATTAGAATCGGATTGACCTTCTTCCCCAACACGACCCTGGAACTGAAGAATCCCGAGAGTCTACCACTTCAGACTACATCCACCAAGATCTCGGTTTACTTCCGTACCGCCAAGTCTAATGGGTTCCTTTTGTATCTTGGAAATGAGAATAGAACAAATATTCCTCGAGTTAAGACGGTAAATTTTATTTTACTGTTAAATATTTTTCTAGAGAGACCTAGCACAGTTCAGCTTTAACAGTTTCTTTTTTTCTGATTTTATAGCACGACTTTATGGCTCTAACAATTGAAAATGGCTATCCAGTTCTAACTCTTGACTTGGGTTCAGGACCTCACAGAGTCATTGGTAATAGATACATTTCTGATAATGTATGGCGCCAATTGATCGTTGACAGGTATGCAGTCGAAGCGTACTATAGTTAAATTTTTTATTTTTGTGAATATGTAACGAACGATCTTCATTTTATTTAAAATCTTTTCAGAACCGGAAGAAACATTAAATTCATTATTCGCGAGGATGTGGGTGAAGGAAAGGACAAGGAGTACGAGACCGAAGAGTCTCTGACGGGTTCGCACTCCATCTTCAATCTCGATCAAGAGAAATCCAAGTTGTTCGTGGGCGGCTACCCGCCATCCTTCCAAATTCAAGAAGCTGTGCTGACGTCTTCATTCGACGGTGAAATGGAGGAGTTGATGATCGGAGATGTGCCAGTGTCTTTCTGGAACTTCGTCGACGCAGAGAACAATTGGCTGCCAGCTTACGAGCGCGACAAGCTGGTGAATCTTCAGCCACCCACCGGCTATCGATTCGATCGCGATGGCTATGCGATATTGAGTAAAAAGGGCTCACAGCTGCCACCGGATACCAAGAAGTTCCGTATCCAGTTCAGGTTTAAGACTTGGGCAAGTAACGGACTGATGTACCTCATGGGCGGAAGGAAGAGTTTCTTGTCGTTGGAATTGAAGGATGGGCGTTTGCTGTACCAGTTCGATTTAGGTGATGGACCGATAGAGATAATAACGTCACCGACAGCGAGGTAAATTTATGAATATTTTAAATTTACGTAACGTTCTTGCAAATCTAAAAAAAGTTGTTAACTAGACTTCCCAATCTTTATGAAAGTTTAAAGTTTAAAATTAAATGATGATTTGCTAATGAATGAATTAGAAATAGAATTTTAAAATGTGGAACAATAATTAAAAAAAAAATTTTGAAGGTATAACGACGGTAATTGGCATACGGTCGAGGCCCGGCGACTGGAGAGGATCGGTGTACTTAAGGTAGACGGTGAAAACATTGATCAGATGGAGAGTCGAGGCGACGGAAAGAATCTGGAGTCGACAGATTTCGTATACTTTGGAGGCTATCCCAGATCAATGCAGCACAATTACAAACCGGTTACGCAGATCGGCTTCGAGGGATGCATCGACGAGGTCGTTTTCCAAGAGACCTCGGTTGATCTTACAAAGAACATTCAGGCATTCGGTGTAGTGACCGGATGTCCGGCAAAGGTGAGATTTCCCGATCTATTTCGACACAAGACTTCGATAAAAATAAACTACATCGCTAACCAAAAAAAAAATATCCTTTCAGTTCGCTAGTCTCGTGTCCTTCGACTCGGTGCATCCGGGATACGTCAAGTGGGATCGTGTGATGGTGCCACACTCGCTACAAATTAATTTGAAATTCCGCACGCAATTGGAGGATGGTCTGATCTATCACTTAGTAAACGCGGACGGCTCAACAGCCTCTACCCTATCGCTCAACGACGGACAACTCGTCCTAGAGAGTCAAGGTGCACATCTCGAGACCGATACTCATGACATCAAATTCAACGATAACGAGTGGCACGTCATTACGGCTACTCACAACGAGACATCTCTGAGGCTGGACATCGACGACAGCGAAGAGGAGAGCACCGACAGAGCTGGATATCCAAGACAAATCAGCGACGGTGCATTGTACGTTGGTAACGTGCCCGAGGATGTTAGAAATGGACTGAGCGTACAGCCTTTCGTCGGGTGCATTGGCGACACGACCGTCAACGGTATCATAGTCAACTTTGCCAATACGACCGAACGACCGAATGCACATTTGTCGCAGTGCAATAGTCCCGAATGTACGTGCATTGACCTTGCGATCTAGATACATCTATATTTTTCAAAGAAAATCTGTAAGATTTTTTATATTTTAATTTGCGTATTTTAGCTGCTGGTTTACCAGATGAAGTGCCAGAAATGGTAACTTATCCGCCACCTCCACCGCCAGATGAAGATGCGACTACGGGTAAATATTCTTGCTACGTTCAAATGTAGGTCTTCCTATTTTAATATTCAAATATAAACGAAAATCCTCTTTATGTTATTAGACCTTGTAGATATAAGTCGAGGTGGTGACGAGTACCAGCCGCCTGGTTCGATAGAAGGCCGTCGGCCAGAAATCGAAGGAACGACCACAGCCCCGGTTAGCGTAATAAACACGACGCCTTTTACGATGACAACAACGATGACCGCGGGGCCGACGTCGCCGAAGGAACCCTATACCGTTGATGGCTGTCGACTTTCGCATCATCCAGCTCCCGATCCCGATCAATTCAGCGAAAATGCTTGGAGATTCGGTACTTAATTTTTTTATGAATATAGATTTTAAAAACTTACAGGGATTCAATATAATAAATATGGTGATGGTTCTTCGTTACAGGCACGGCCGAAAATAGCAGATTCGAATACAGTACTCTTAATGGCCGTTACAAGGATAATTATGACTTCCAAATTGATATAAAGACACTTTCGCACGATGGAATCGTCTTCTACAGTTCTGATCTCGATAGACGCGATTTTATCGCCCTATACGTAAAGAATGGACTGGTAAGTTCGTCCTTTGTTTAGATATTAAAGTTAAATAGATCATGAGTCTTTTTATTTGTTAAAAGTTTATTAATACAATCGAAATTCATTACAGATTCACTACACGTACAACTGCGGCAGCGGACCAGCACTACTCATCGGCGAGAAGAAGATCAACGATCACCAGTGGCACACGATAATCTTCAAGAGGACTGGAGTAGAGGGTGAACTGATAATCGACGATCAGCCACCAATTTATGGCACGTCGGAAGGCACAACCACAGGTATCAGCGTCCAGCCGCCCTTCTTCGTTGGCGGTCTCGATCCAAGTATTTTCCACAGCGCTTTCAGCACTATCGTGCGTACAGTATATCGATCAACGTATTACGCATTGGAAAAAAAGAAAATACGTATTAATTAGAAACTCGATACTTTTTCAGGGTATGAATGATACATTCAGTGGATGTATACGTAACTTTATGCTGAATGGACAACACGTAGGAGAACCTGCTGTAAAGATAGGAGCTATTCCATGCTCCAAACGAGTAGAGCCGGGAATGTTCTTCTATCCAGGAAATGGAAGCAATTGGTTCAGAGCAGGTAATGCTTGCTTTCAATTATTTTCATTGTTGTAATATATCTACTTCAAAATGAATGTTGAAATAATTCAAATAAAAATGCTTATGCAGAGGACAAATATACTGTTGGACGACAAATGGATATTCAAATGGACATCAAACCAAGATCATCGTCGGGACTTTTGTTCTCGATTCATGGAAAAAATGATCACGTTGTGTTGGAAATGATCAATGGTACAATCAAATTCTTAGTTAAGGCATCCAAGGCTCAATTGGAAACATCGTACAGTCCACCGACCCCCAACTCTCTTTGTGATGGCAATTGGCACAATATTCGAGGTAGAATTACAAGCAATTACAAGTGCGAATGACGTTATGGATTTTAACATAATACAATAATTTTTAATGTCTCTTTTCAGCTGTGAAGCAAAAGAATGCAGTTGTTTTATCGGTCGATCACCAGACAGCTACACCTGGAATTGCAATCAGCCACCCTGGAGGTGTCTTCTCAAAACACTCGATTTACATTGGTGGACATCCTCATTTAGAAACAGGAAGACCATTAAGAGGATGTGCTTCGAGAGCGCAATATGTCGGATGCATCAATAACATTCAAATCAAAGACCGTACATATGCATTAGATCCATCTCGCATACATGGACAAGTAACTGCAGGTGTATGCCCAACGATTTAAAGAAATGAACTGATTGAATGATTTAAAAAATTGTATTTTTTACAACTTGTTTTAACAATTATATTGTCCAAAGAAATTTTTTCAAATATTTTCATACGATAAACAGTGATATACAACACCAAAGTGGTATAAATATAAATAAAATTTATAAATAAAATAAAAATAAAAAATAAAATAAAAAATGTCTTACATAATTTACTTCCACGGCGATGATCATGCTTATTCAGAATTCTATAACAATAACTTATCATGAAAGAACATTAGTTTGACTTTATTGGTCTTTCTTGACATTCTGTCTGTAGTATATCGTTGCAAGCATAACTGACGAACTCAAAGTAACTGAGATAACAAGATTTCCTAACAGCAACGCATCTGCTGAATCCATCCACACGGTAAATACCCTAGCTAAATGATATTACAAAATTCTTAATGTATGCAGTGTATACTTGAACGATAAATAATTGAAATACTCACTGAGATTTGTAAATGCAGATATTAACCATGTTATTGGTGATACCGAATCTGCATTTTTAACCCTAATAATAGCAATCAACTGAGCTATTTTGCTAGATGCTGATATTGGTGTGCACAGAGGCTAAAAGCAAGTATAAAATTTAAATTCTAATAAAATAAAAATAATTTTAATCTATATGCGATATCTACATATATCTATTCATTTTAAAAATAGTAGTATTATCTTACCACTAGAAAAGTTAAAATTGTCTTTGGTATAATTTGCATCAAGAAACCTGTACACAATATCACATAAATAACCACTGCCAGCAGGGTTTGAGAATTAAATTTATTCAGGTACTTCAGTACTAAGTATATCAATATATACTCTTGAATTAAAATAATTGGATATTCCATGTATGATAACAATGAGTATTGATTTGTGACATTATAACATGTCATAACGCTATAACTGGAAACAAACAAAAGATATTTGAAATATATATTATCTAGACAATATTACACTAATTACACAGTATTATATACCTTGTCAATTCTAGAAACAGTCCAACACAGGATATTCCAACAGCTGATTTACTGTCAAGTAATTTTTTTATTTGAGGGACCTTCAAAACAAGGCACATGCCAATTGTAATCAGACTCAACCCATCGCTTATGTACTGCAGAATCGACGATGACGACATTGTAGCGAGACTAGTGATAAAAGATTTTACAATATTAACAAAATTAAATTATAGTTTAATTCAAAAACTGTTTAAAAACTGATGACGTAATACATAATTGAGACAAAAGAAAATACTTACGTACTTCAAACAGAAAAAGTTATCAGAGATCAAGCACACCATTAATCATAAAAACATTTTGTCGAGATTCACTGTCCCACTACCAAAAAGTAATTAAATAAACTAACTAATAGAAGCTGCAGCGCGGGGCTTCGTCATGTTTTTATTCTATATTTACCACCTACGCATTTTCGAACATTGGCCCAACCTAATATAACGATCCGAGACTAACCTTTGTTACGTCTACCTCTCCCACCACAATATTTTTTTTACAACTTTTAGGTATATACATGTATACATGATCCACGCATATGTATGTATATTTTTTCTCTCTTGTGTCGGGCCATGTGGCAGCAAAACAGTCTGAGACTCGGCAAATTATTACAGTCTTTTTTATAAACATTCCTTGTTATTTTGTAAATAAAAGTGTATACTTAAGATAATATTTAAGAAATAATGGCGGTGAGTAGTAATTAAAAGTAATCGTATCAATGAATGTCACGAGATTTATTACTTATATTGCATATGTTAATTTAATAAGACGGTCTGTGTAAATAATGTAAAAGTTTTTATTAGCATTATTAAAAGTATATGAAAAATTTTCAGTATAAAATCTCAAAGAATTAATCTAACCTACAAAACAAATTAATGAATTCATTTTCAAAAATTGCTGTGTAATAGTGTTAAATAAAAGTGAATTTTTCAAAAATCTTGACTAAATCCTTTTGCTAAAATTTTCTTTATTCATAGTGCAATTATAAGTTACAAATTATAAATGTATTGTTTAATTATATTATATAATAATGAATAATATTTTCATTTGATGCTTGCAGCCTCCGACCAAAAGCAGTAAACAAGGTACAAGAGGGGCGAAACAGATCGTTGATGAAAATGTGTCAACACTAAGTTTTTACAGAAATATGATTCTTGGAGCTGTTGGAACATACCTCGCAATAATGAGTGTTTTCTTTGGATTTACAACATTGACCACTGTAGGTTTAATAAATGTTTATAAATTTATGAAAAACGTTATAAATTTTATAAATTATTAATATTATGTTTCTTTATTACTTACAGCTACTAACATTATTATCTGGAATAATATTTGCAGGATGTTATCAGTTTATGTCTTATATGGCCAAAGCAAAATATACAGAGTCTGGTCAAATTTTAGAATCTGGAGTTGACTTGAATATGGAAGGGGGAATAGCAGAGTACGTTCAAAACTATTTGAAAATAAAATTTAAATTAAATGAATCTAAAATTACTTAAAAAAAATTTTAGACATGTAAAGGATTTGATTATTCTGACATCAGGAGTTCAAGTGCTCTCGCTCACATCAAATTACTTCTGGCTATTATGGCTACTAGTAAATATATTTAAATTTTTCTAATTAGTCAACTGTAATATATGATGCACAAATTTAACATATTTTCTCACTAATGCAGGCGCCTTTAAGAGCCTTATGGATGCTGTGGTCAAACATCATATCTCCATGGATATTTGCGGAAGCACCAGCTCCAACGGAAAAGGATGAGAAGAAACAACGCAAGCTTGAAAGAAAAATGGCAAGACCAACTTACAAAAATATTTAAAAAGTGGATATTAATCTACAATGTGGTTTAACAGGAAAGTGATTTTCGAAATGGTTAGTCATGAACTTTTTCTTACTTGACTCGGGGTTTATAAAAGAATGACAATTTTTCAATTAAAAACTGTTTCAATATCTATACACACAAACGTTTCTAATCTAAAATTCGTTTATTTTTTTTTTATTCTCTTCTGTCCAAGATACTGCTCTTTGACCCAATTTCCTAAAATTAATCTCTACAAAAGTCTCATGTTATTTGGTGTGAAAATGTTTGTGCAATTTGCAGATTTCACTATTATCCGTCCATAATCGGTTCCCGAGATCCGGTTAATAAGAAAAAAAAAAAACAAGCTAATACGATAATGCCACTACAGCGCTATTTTCATTCATTACTTTCTCGATAAGTGTTAGATAAAAAAGGAACAAACGTTTTCAACGACCGCATTATCATAGGCTCCAGAAAAAAAAGCCAATCCGAACACCGAGAAGCAATAAAAAAAAAAACAGTAATTATAATAAAAATGAAAGAGATGTAAATATATATTTCAGTTATTATTCAGCTCGTGAAAAGGCATCGCCTCGTTTATTACGCGCTAAAGTACAGATAAAAAGGAATTCATTCATTGCGCGCATATATGCGAGAATACATAATAAACAACTTTTCCCAAGCATGTATTTAAGGAGAACGACCGCCTTGCACAGGCGCTTAACGGTAACGCATATTCAAAGGGTTCAACTTTATACAGTTACCAAAAGCATAACTGCCTGATATGTGTGCTCACCTCCTTTAATTTCGATTGTGAATAACACAAAAAAAACTGTACAGCTTGTATTTATAGGTAGAAAAATAAAACAAACTAGGTACCAAAGTAATTTTTCTTTTTAAATCCTTCGACAAAATTGAGTAAACACACTCGTCCAAGGCGATTGAAACAGAAAGCGGAAATTATCTCTATAGAAAAATCCCCGCAATTTTGTTTTCTTAAATCAGCGACCGAATACTACAAACAAGCGTCCCGCGTACACACATTCTTATTTTTGGATTAAAAAATGAATTCGCTCGAAATCGTCGCGATGCTTATGCATATGCAATAAAACAATGTTCGCAATACTATTCGCATTAAACCCGCGTGTGTGCAGATAACAAAAAAAAAGCGCAGACTCGTCGCATATCTTCCCGTTTCTCTCCCTCTCTCTCTGTCGCTCTGGCACTCTGTTTAAACATCTATAACGCAAAATTATCTCGTTGGACTGGATGCATGTGCGCATACGACGACGCCGTGGCGCTACATCTTTCCCCCTCCACCCAAATTTAGCAGAAAAAAGTGGTATCTACCCGCGAAGAGAGAGAGAGAAGCAGAAAAAAAAACAATAATAAGTTAAAAAGCTGCGAGAGAGAGAGCCAAGAGCGCAGAAAGTATATAGTCACCGCTTCGCTGAATGAACACCTATCTACACCAATACAGTCTCCTGTCTCAGGGCACTTGCTGTACACATGCACAGCCGTGGCACATGTACATATCAGTGAAGCCGAAGCAGTGGGGCACCGCGATATCTTCGTTACGCTCATGGCATAGTACACAAGGAAGGTGTATAATACGTAAAAGAGTCAGTCTGCGGAACGCGCGTAGTAGTATTACGAAGAGCTGCCCATGCGTCTGTATACATATGCCCACGTACATATAGATATATATATATACATATATATGTATGTATATACAGAGCCAGCAGCAGCAGCGAGCGTAATACAAAAGGGTAAAGAAGGCGGTCTGGCATAGTGGGGGACATATAGAGAGTCCCTCGCGCGCGCGCACGTTATTGCGTATACGTCGTCGCCGTATACGCGGCGCGCGCACCGACTCTTGTGCTACTCTTTCTTGTGTGTGTAGGCAGTAGTAGTAGTAATACTCTCAGGCGCAAGAGAGAGAGAGAGAGAGAGAGAGAGAGAGAGTGAGTGTGGTTGCGTGTTATTTATTCTGTTGATTCAGTCCGAGACTCGCGATCCCCAAACAAACACACAGTCGAGTATCTCGCGCGCTCGCGAGCCACATTATACGCATAGGGAGTGAACGAGGGAGCATAATTTCACGTATACATAATAACTGCACGCGTATAATTTATAATACGAAGGCATCACTGTACCTATATAATATAGAATCTAACGGGGGGAGAGAGAGAGAGAGAGAGAGTTAAAATCCTCGACGACGACGACAACAACAACAACAACAACATCATGTCGGGCGAGCAGTTCTCACTGGTCTGGAACACCTTCCCGAGGAATCTGTCGTCTGGACTCTACAGCTTATTGACTGGCGAGCAACTGGTGGACGTCACATTAGCCGCCGAGGGACAAATACTCAGGGCTCACAAGCTCATACTCTCCGTTTGCAGCACTTACTTTCGCGATCTCTTCAAGGTACGCCGTATCTTTTATATACACTACCTAACTTCTTACTAAGTATATAGCCCCCCATCGAAAAAAGCACTGTATTTTCGTATAGTATACGCGGTCGCGACGCGCGCGCGCCAACGTTGTTGTTATTCCGCTTTAAAATATACGCATCGGGCAGTTCTCTCTCTCTCTCTCTCTTTCATACAGTCGCCGTTTCTTCTTTTTCCTACTTCTCACATTATTTAAAGTATGTTACGTATTGCGTGGCTCCTCTGTGTGTGCGCGCGCGAAGATATGGGTTTGGGAGGTTCGAGAGAGGTTCGCGAAACACGGGCCAGAGAGAGAGAGAGAGAAAGAGCGAGAGGGAAGACGTCGGGGCTGCTGCTGCTGCTGCTGCATGGATATTTTTGGAGAGTGCGGGACGCGCGCGCGCAAGAGCGAGAGAGAGAGCAAGCAGACACAGCAGCAGCAGCAGCAGCAGCAGCTTATGTATGCAGTTATAGGCCAGTTTGTTTTTGTTATTCGAGAGCGCGTTCTCTCTCTCTCTCTCTAGCTCTCTCGGCTATACTAGCAGGCGAAACACAAGCGCGCGCAAAGCGTGTGCAGCAAGTGCGTATGCACTGTATTTTCGCAAGACATCCGTGTGTGTCAGTCTCTCTGTGTGCGAGGCTTACTATATGTTAGCTTCTCCTTTTAATTTCGTGGCGCGCGTGCACGTTATTCTCGCGCCCCTTTAACAGCAGGGGATCGATATGCGTATGTACATATTTAAAAGGGGTGAAGAGGGAGGGAGAGACGCGATTGACAGTAGATCAGCGATTTTGTAATTGCTGCTGCTGCTGCTGCTCGCTACTCTGTTTATTCGCTCTCTCTGTCTCTGTTATATCCAACTATTTATGGACTTAAAGGTCTGTTACAAAACGCACACTGCGCGTCTACTATGCGTTATGCATCATTATTATTATTATTATTATTATTATTGTTGTTATACGCGCGTATAAGTGTGTGTGAGTATACGATATATACGTGCACACGTGCAGGTGCACATATCGTAGAGATAGAGAGAGAGAGTGAGCGAGAGAGACGCGGGTACCTATACACGAAAATAATCTCGCAGCCGTTGGCTTTTTTTTCGGCATGTGCAGGCGCGCGCGCGGGAGACGTTTCACAGAAGAAACGCAATAAATGCGTAAAGCCATGTTTACCGCTTACGCGCGGCGACGACGGCGGCAACGGTGCGTTGGTATAGGAGCTCGGCGAGAGAGTGTGTCTATATATACACGCACACAGTTTATCGATGATTTTGCATGACGATATGTATATTTGTCGCGCTGTTTAGTCAAACATGTTTTTGCCACTATCTCAGGCCTATATCTAGATTTATATATTGCGGGGCGAGGAGGCTCTCTCTCTCTCTCTCTCTCTCTCTCTCTCTCTCTCTCTCTCTCGCAAATATGCGTATATACATCGCAGATACACATACGCGCTCAGACACGCAGAGAGCATAGTTTTTCCACGCTGCCGGGGATATATAATAATCCCGCGAGTTTTGCTGCGCGCGCGTGTATCTCTCTGGCTGTATGTGTGTGTATAAGCGTGCGTGCGAGCGCGCGGGCGCGAGTAAGTACGTGTGTACGCGGAGCGCCGCGGCAAGCATGCAAATAATATCGCAGTCATTCGCAGCGTATATATGCTAATTGACGCTCGCGCGCGTGTGCAATTTCTTGCTTCTTTTTCATTATCTTTTTTTTTCTCTCCCTCTCTCTCTCTCTCTCTCTGTCTCTTCTCGCTCCTTCTCTCGCTCCTTCTCGCACACGACTTAATATGCATATATAGAGATGGAAGACACGCGCGTGTGTGTATGTGCGTCTATGTGATGTATGTGAATTGGCGTTGCAGGGAAACACGTGTAAACATCCCATCGTCATCCTCAAGGATGTCAACTATCGAGACCTGTCGGCGATGCTGCACTTTATGTATCAAGGCGAAGTCAACATCAAGCAGGAAGACATAGCGAGCTTCTTGAAAGTCGCGGAAATTCTCAAAATCAAAGGTCTCACCAGGACTAGCGACGACGACGTAAGTCATTCACGTTTCTTTTCTTTTTTTTTTGTTTTTCTCTCGTTGCCTCCGCACCGACGACGGCGTTTTTATCTCTCTCTCGCGCTCGCGGTGGTAAGGATATACATTGAGTCATGGCATACAAGCATATTTCGTTTCGAGTCGCGCTTTTGTTTGTCTTTTAATATACACACACACACACACACACACACATATATGTACATATATATATATTTATTCATTTTTAATTTATTCATCATCTGATAAGGTGGTGTATTACGAGAGAATCGCGCGCGTCTCTCCTATTACCAGACTTGGATTATTCTGATACAAGCTTGGAGCCGATCCAGGTCAGTTCTCTAACCATCCGGAGCGCGCACCACCAAACGGGCTTTTCTTTTATTTTTGGGGGGAGAGGGTATTTCTGGACTGGTTGCACACACACGCCGCATACACGCACCAACCGCACGACGTGGTGTTACGTTTTCGAAAAATGTAGGCTCGCACTTGCTCTCGCCGGATGCTATAATTGTCTTTTAGGGAGGTGCAAGAGATTGACAGATCTCTCTCATTCGACTTTCGTCTTAGGGGAGGCGAAGAATAGGAGAGGCTCTTTATTTCTGTGTGGCGACGGTAATTGCGGGGAGATGATACGTCTATATACGGTTGAAAATTTCGATAAAGTTATTATTGCGAGGCTCGTGAATATTCATGCCTGAGCTTAATATGCGTCTGTCGCTTTTATTGAATAGACGATGAAAAACATGGTTTTTATTGCAATCTTAGTTGTTTTCTTTAATCAAATTTAACTTGCTGCTTTTCTCTCCTCGAGCGAGATAACAGTCGATTTCCTGTACACTTTGGAATGCAGCTGGATGCTTGTTAAAAATGCACGAGGGCGACATTATTATAATTAAATGTTTTATATATCGAGTATCGTGGATAAACATGAAACAATGTCTCTGTGACGAATGATGCTAACATAACTTGTATTATCATAGTAAAAACGTAGTTAATGGGATAAAATTTTACATGAAAATAGCATCGATTCTTCAATTCTTTGAACTCGAAGCATAACACTATTAATAAGGTGGCTTTCATAATAAAAGTGTATCAAGATTCAGTCTTTAATCTAATACTTTATGGTACAATAATATAAAATAAGTAGAAAGAGTCGAATGTGCAAATCCGAAAGTCATGCTGATAAAATTCCAAGTTTTTCTATCGAATATATTATACTTTTATGTAAACGATTGTGCAGTTTACGCAATAAATGTGGACTCAAGATAATGAAAAGAAAAAGTTTTTGGTGGTGCAAAAAAGAAGTTTTAACGAAGCTATTAATTAAGCTACAGTATTCGCGATGCTCCCGCAAGTAAACAGTTAGGTAATCGCGGTAACAAAATCATTTTCGATAATTCCAAATGGGATAAATGTATCGTATATACGGTGCGTGAACGAGGAGAAATTTAATGTTGTCGGCTGAAAATTAGTTCAAACAAATCAATAATTATAAATAGTAGTGAACTACAAATGTCCTGAGTGCAATCTTTATTTGCTGCAGGACATTTACTATGTACTTATTGTGAAGAATAATAATTATTGTTATGACCTGTCAAAGTGGATTTTTTAAAAGAATAATTACGATTAAATACCAGAGCTTAAAGTGCACGTTATAATAATAATTTTTCTGTTGAGATAATAATTTAATTATAAAGAATTTTTTATTCATTATTATTTATTTTAAATAAATTGCTCTCTTAACAGAGATCGATTATGTAATTATAGTATCTATAACGTTTTACGCTATCAATAGTTTTGATTCATAATATCGAGTCGATTGCCTCAGCTCGTGTAATTCATGTATATTGTTAAAACACCTGCATGACAAACCATTTTTTATCATGACTAATAAATAAAATTACAGATCCCTGCAAAATTACAGGTTCCTGTAAAAAAAAATTTCTTTCGATTTTGCGGATCGTAATCGTGTAAAAATTAAAATTGATAATTTTCATCAAAAAACGCATCCGAGAGAAAATGAAAAAATGCAAATAAAAATTTTTCGAATGTCGATAAGGTAGATCGCGTGTTAAATTTTTCATGGAATACAGTTTAAACAGGATTCTCTAATTCTATGTGATACACTGTTAATTTTTAAATCAGACAAGTCATAACATATGCATATTTATCAATTAAACAATCTTTTTAATACATTAAAAAAAATTTTGCTTTGATAAATTTCAGGATGAAACAGATAAGGATCTAGTTGACGCTCTACCTCTAATTCAACACGAACGTACAAACAACAATGTCTCGACGGCTCAAACGCCCCAAAGCACCACAGAATCCTTCTGCGAGCCATCAAAGAACTGGAACACCTCTTGCCAGTGCACGACGAAGGCGCCGAAGGAAGACGTGTCTATCAAGGCGTTCAGAGAGCCGAGCGACATTCTAATGACTGATAACATAGGACACAATGAAAGTAGAGAAATTTTAAATCCAGTCTGCCAGACGGTCGACGACGAGCCCCTCGACTGTTCGGCCGCGCCCGATGATACTCAAAAACCGCCCCCGGAATTTCCCGAGTACAAACCAGAAATAAACCTCATTAGTCCAGAAATTAGACACTTGACGCCTGAAGTCGAGTGTATACAGAGGCCGGCAGCACCGACCGCTACGTTACCGCACAGCGAACAAGAGAATATGGACACCATGCTCAATGCACAGTTGATGTCGTACAGCACACCCCACTGCCAAAGCGACTCAGTCGGTAAGTCTATGTACTGATTGTAAAACTATGTTTATAGTGGTTCCAGTGTTTCGGTCTTTTCTTATAACTATATGAGAAACTGTAAAAATGAACGGATTGTCGAAAAACCGAATGATATGTTATTAAGAAGTTGAGCGATTCCCGCTTATACAAACGCTTAATATCGATACCCCTATTCTAGAAAAATTATCATAAACGATAGTTTAGCTTCCTGTGTAAAACAAAAAAGAAATAATATTATACTTAGAAGATAAGATCTCTTTAAAAACTCGTCAAAGAATTATATAACACGTGTTTGTCTGTAATCTACTATAACATAAAAAAACTATTAACTTATGAAAGAGTTCAAAGAATAACAAAACAAGAATGCATTTTTGCAGATTGACATAATTTACAGGCTCTCTCGGCCGTCAGCGAAATTTGAATCGTCTTCTATTTTCTTTTTACTTTTATTTCCACGAATCCAAATAACGTGCAAGAATTCAAAAAAACTTGTCTCGGAGTAGAAAAACATTTTACGAAAGACATGTTTACTTAAAACATTTGCGTGACACCGTTTTCACTCGTTACACCGATAAATGTACAAGTGTAATTTCCGATTCCACGAAAAAAAAATGTACGAAACATTTTCCAAAAACAAATACCATCCTTGCGAACGGGTTAACGCGAGTGCGTTTTTTTTTCTTCGAACCCGGTACGGGCCATCTTGTCGCAAAAAGCTTTAAGGTCGTCAAAAAGAAGTACAACAACACATATTTAGTACATACAATAATTCTTTATTATTTACAAATTTCATATGCGTATACACGTGTGCTAATATTTATATGAATGTAGCGGTGCTCGTTCGCGTGCACACCTTAAAACAGCCAAATCTTCACGTTTCATGTTGTTTTTTTTTGTTTTCTCAACCTGTATAGGTTTCCACGATACGGGGACGACGTGCACCTCGGACTTTCCGCATGATCCATCGACGAGTTGCAGCGTTGGCGGCGGCGGTGGCGGTGGCGGTGGCGGTGGGGGTGGTGGTAGCATAATCAGTGGCAACAGCGCCAGCAAGGGACGTCGCACAGTTAAGGGCCTACCGGGCAGTAGTTTATCCTTGGAGACGACGCTGCGAGTCATTTCCGAGCTTGGCCCAACGATTCGCATGGAGCGCGGCAAGGTGATACGCATGTACTCGTGTCCCTGGTGCTTGCGGCACTTCACGCGCAAAGAGAATCTCAAGCTGCACGTGCGCTACATCCACGGGCCCCTCGAGAGCTTGACGTGCAAGCTCTGCGGCAACAAGTACAAGAACAGCAACAGTCTGCGCGTGCATTCGTACCTCTATCACAACGCCCAGAGAAACAAGTCGTCGTCGTCGTCCTCGTCGAGTGGCAACAAACCGTCCATCCTGGGTGGAAACGCCTGATCACTGTTGCACTATCGACTGGGTTAATGCACGACAAAAAAATTGTTTGTTCTTTCTTCTTCGTTCGTCGATTCGCGTCTTCTTTATTATTCGAGTATACAATACTCGGTGGTATACAAATCTTGTATAACGAAATTTCGTCCTCGAGTTGCGTGGACGATAGGTTAACTAGCAATTCGTTTTATGCGCGTTATTTAAAACAGAATTAAAAAGTCTTCCGAGCTTACGAGAGCCTTTTCATAACTAAAGAAATATAAAGCTGTATAGTTAAAAGCCTCGACGATTTCCACAAGTGCGCACAAAGAATTGTGTGTACGTATCTGACAATAATTTTTGCGTTGCGTACATTCAGCGGTAAATATGAGGAAGTGCGTGAGGCAGCCGAGCGCTTTGTATGCGTGTGCGCGTGTGTGTATAAGTAATATGATTGGGGAGGGGGGGATGAGGCGAGAGGTAGGGATACGGTGAGTTAAGCGAACGGAAGTAGCTGATGGTCAAGAGACAGGGGATGGAGAGAATCGGACGGAGGAGGCGTAACGTCGAATTACCGAGACCACCTGTTCTTTCCTCGGAATAACTTTATACTCGCGTAATTTGAATGCTCCGACGAGAGAGCATTATTCTCTCGGATTCGCTCGACAAAAGCTCGATCGAGTCTTTTGATACGTTGGACAGGTATTCATTTCTTTTTTCTTTTTTTTAGTGAAAAAAAAAAGATTTAAGATACGTTGTTTTTTAGATAAAGATTAGATACTATACTTTATTCATCGACACATTCATTCGGACATTAACGTTGAAATTGACAATAAATTGTTTTATTTTTTTTTTCTTACACTAAATGTGGACTTAAGATACAGTATTTACAATTGATAAATATTTCGCTAAACATTTTTTTAAATAATAGTGTAAGCGGTAAAATACCCCTCTCTTTGCGTTAATCAGCAAATATAGGCCTATTAAATTCATTTTCACAGTCGACTATAATGCAACACATACGATATCTAGTGCAATATGTACAAATAAACGAAATTTTAATTTCATATTAAAACGCTTGCGTTCAGTTTAATGCTACATAGTACAAATATTCATCGTGATAGATTGTTTTCTCGTATACAACAAGCCAACGTGCTCGCAACAGTTTATCCGAGTTTACAGAGAAGAAGCAGCCTTGCTTAAAAATTACAAATAAATAAATTTATACAAATAAAACAGGAGCACTTCGAGTCTCACTTTCTCTCTCTATCTACCGTAACTAATAAAATGTCCATCGTCGCTCGTTTATCACAATCGCCGTTGAAAGAGTCTTGCAAAAACACTCGAAACGAATTGAAAAACAAAAAAAAAACGATCGTTTGGCCTAGCATTCTCACAAAAGACAAAAGTAAAAGCTATTCAATGCAGAAACGAAGGATCCACTCGCGCGTACAAAATTACATTTTGTATGAAGGGGTTTAACGACGTCATATGTAGTCGGAGGGACAGCTGGTCGACTCGTTGATCGCCGTCAGCCTATAACACGAGGCCGTCTCGTAGACTGGCGGTGCGTCGCCCTCTGGACTACCGATCGTCGACGTGGGCACGATCATCATCTGTTGATTGGCCGAATTCGAGCTGAGGTCACTGTAGTATGCACTACTCGGTGCACTACTAAGAGTCGAGGGTCCATCGGGTTCGGCGTCGCTACCCGTGTAAGCCGTATTCTGATATGATGGTTGGCCGGGGCCAGGTTGGGGTGGTTGCGGATGATGATGATGATGTTGTTTGCCCGCGTGATGATGATGGTGGTGGTGGTGGTGATGATGGGGCGGTGGCATTAGTGTCGCCGGTCCATTCTCGTACATCTCGTAGTCCGGCTCTCCTAACCTGAGGGAAACATAGAAAAGAGGTGTGCGTTAGTTTTGGCGTGAATAAGCTTTTGTAGTTTGTATAGCTATGCGTAAGTGCGAATATGCTCAAAGTGTCTGGTGTCTCGGTTACAATTTTTTTATTTTTTGTTGTAGCGAGGTGAAATTTATTTATATTGCGAAAATTTGTTACTTTATCTCGTTTTTCTGTTTTATTTTTCTTCTTAGAAGAGAATTGTGTATTTAGATTTGCGTGTCATTCTAACCCGATACTCTCCGAATATGGATACGAAACAGATACTTCAGGAAATATATACGTACTATACATAAGTTTTTAATATGTAATAAAAGTATCTACTTTGTATCCAAATGCAGTATCTTTTAAAAGAATAGAACAAAAGTATGTTTTCAAAATGAGATATTGATGTTTTATGTTTCTAGATACTTTTAATTGAATATAAACAAGTATTTAGATATACTTGGTACATATAAAGAAATATTTTAATAGATATATTTTTAATCTAGTTACATATCTGGTACATAGTACGCGGATACTATGTACATTTGTGCGAAAAGATAAAAAGGCTCTCTTATTTCTTGGAGAATAAATGGTTTTTAAGACGTGTAATGTTATGGCGTTTACTAATGTTATTATTATTATTATCATTATTAAAATTTCTTATTATATTAATATTATTGTAATATTATTATTTTATACGTTAAGTTTTTTCTCGACAAAGTTAATTCTAAGTGCACAATAATGAGAAACAAAGGCAACTTTTGTGCGAGTTGTCAGTATACAAAAATGCAAAATAAAAGGGGCTTCCTGCAATTTACTTTTAGCTTTAACAACAAAATATTAGATTTTTAATAGTAATAGTAGTATTAATTTGTAAAAAGTTGCAACTACGATAAATAAATTTCGAAAAATAAGGAATTAAGAGTGACTTTTTGCTCTAGTTTAAGAGTTTCCTTATATACGGAAACCACGACAGATTATTTAATTAATTTTAATCAAAGAACTTATTGATTGTTTTTAATCATATAGTACAAAGCACGCGAGAACCCGGATTATGTTTAATGTTACGTTCGAAAAATAAAGAGCAATAGATTATTTTGCTGTATAATAAAATGAAAAAAAATAATTTTTGTATTAATTTTGTATTACAACTAAGTAAGCAACCTTGTCATCAAATATAATGGAACAATTACAATTTTAGTTATTCTATCAAATATAATCTTTTAATAAAACTTCATTTTTTTTCTTTAAGATACAAAAATACCTGCCATAAAATTATAAATATATTTTAAGACATCGCAAAAATAATATTTATCTGTGTTTAATTTAGATTATTAATGAAAACATTGACCATTCGAAAGCAAATAAATCGATCATTTGACAAAAAAGAAAATCAGTTTTACGAAATGCTCCTCACGATTCCGATTTTCATCCACGAACTTCTTTCTGTAAATGCACTTTGAAGGTTTTTGGTCTTATAAATGTATCCGTATTGAAATTTTGAAAAGAACACTTAGATTTTACGTGATAGGAAAAAAGATGACAGATTATTGTCTATTTAAAGATCACAACGTACATTTGTTTGTAAAGCATTCATCGAAGATGGATAAGATCCATTCTAAAGTTCATCGGAGCCAATCATCATCATGGGGAGTATTTGGTATCGACAACTGAAAATAAGCGATTTATTTATTCCCCTTGTTCAGAGCTTCTATTCTCAACACTACTAACGATATCCAAACATTCGATATCATAATCAATAATTTCCTTAAACAATTTACTTTCAAATCATAAATGCAACAACAGACATGATTATCTCAAACTATAGTTAAAAGTAAGGTCCAGCCGACGATTAATTTTAGCTCCCCCCAGCTAACGCAAACAAAACAATCTCAAAGCTCTCAATCGCTTCCAGCCAGAGAGAAAGAGAGAGAGAGAGAGAGAGAGTGTAGAGCGCAGAGCCGAGGGGAATCAAGCTAAAATCAACTGTCGTCATCCTGCCGCAAAGCGCCCTAAGGCAAAAGAAAAACAACGAGCGGGCAGGAGTCGAGAGATAGTCACCTTTGGCTGTGGCGCGTGCACAGAGTGTCCTGATGCTGCCTGTGCAGTCCAACGGCGTCGAGCTCGTGGTAGTGCTTGTCCTCGGAGCCGCTCGCGTAACTCGCCGCCTGCGAGTCCAACTCCGCGTACAGCGCCTCGTCCGTCTGCATGTGCGTATAGTGATTCTCCACGGGCAGATTTAGGGCGCGACGATGCTGGGGCAGGGAGAGAGGCGTGCCAACGCAACCAGGTGGACCACCGCCTCGACGCGATCCCAGCCACGACCAGACGTTCACGTTGTGACCTATGTGGGTGAAAATCCTTTTAGTTTATTTGCGATTTCAAGGATAAAAGCGGCGTGTTTATGTGTTAGCGTGGAAAGTACTCGCGCATAATGTGGCTTTAAAAGCAGCTGTAAATATTGGTATATATAATGCAGTCCTGACGAGCCAAGCCTTTTACACCGTCAATTTGCAAAATACCCGACTATTCTCGGAAAAAAGCCCCGCATTTCACCGTGTCAACGCATTGCTGCGAGTCTAATTAAAGAAGAAGAAAAATGGCTTTCAACCGCAACAACTGCTTCAGATAACGCCGCAACAATGCGGCAATAACCGTAAACGTATATATAACACTATATCATAAAAAAGCCACAACTATACAACCGGAAGTGTAGCGGTGCAACACAGAAACAACAAAGAGATCGACGAAATTGAGTTATCAGTCTGTGGCGTGTCGAGCAGCCATTAAAACAACCCCTCCACAAACCCCTTCCTAGAAACCTAATATAAAACACGCCCTTTGCCGCGCTTACACAAGCATCACACGCATCTCTGTATAATAAAAATCCAATCAATCCTTGGCAACTGGTACGCGTGCGTGTGTGTGCGCGTGTGGGTATGGGTTTAACGTACCTGGATTGGGCGCAACGTCATGATAAGGCGGCAGCTTGTCGAGCTCGAGGGGCGGCCTGTCGGGTATGACTGCGAGGCCTACGGGGGCACTCCCCACCACGACACCGCCGCCAGGATTTCCGCCGTCCTGATGATGATTGCCGCCGGCTCGTTCCAGCGCCACGCCGCAGCAGCTCGCTGTAAAACGGAAAGCACCCAGACTTTTACTATACATGTACTTATGTATTAAAGAGCTCGATCGCGCCAAAAGCTTATGTGTATATACTTGTGCGATTAATTGTAATTTTTGTTGATTGAATAATATATAGGTATTACTTTGTGCTGAAAGATTCTTGATTAGTTTCTTATCTTTTTTTTTCTTTTTTTTTTCTTGGGAACGGATAGTTGGCTCGGAGATACTTTTGACCGGTAGTGTATAAGGTTCGGTATATACGGCTTCATCGCGTCAAGCTGCCGCGTCACGCGGGTTTCATGTTGCCGCGGAAGAAGCGGAGTAGGAGTGGCGCGGCCGGCTTTAACGTAAATATCTATATATACGCGCGACCAACGGCCGAGAAGATGAAACAACAAAGCTCGGAAGTAGAAAAAAGAGAGAGAGAGAGAGAGAGAGAGAGAGAAGAGTTTGTTACTTTTCCAGCTCGGCTCTCTCCTTTTTATCGTCTCGAGCATTCGCATTTTTTGCGCCGATTCAAAGCCGATATACTCGTATAGCTGGCAGCCCGATTTTCCTCTCTCTCTCTCTCTCTCTCTCTTACTCTCTATCCTTTAATAATCATCGGCGGCGGCGGCGGCGGCGACGGGGCTTTCAATCCCTCTTTCTTGTGTATAATTCGACAAAAGGCCTATACCAAGGCCGCGATGGATCATATATGACGCGGCCGCGTGTATGTATGTAGATGAGTGGTATGAGACGACGGGTTATACGCGTGTATATGCATATATATATTAGAGAGCTGCTGCCGCGTTTTTTTTGCGAGTGAGCGATCGAGAGTGTGTAATAATAATAATGACACGCGGCTCTCGAGGAGAGCAGCAGCAGCTCCTTCTCGTAACTTTTTTTTTGTATTTCGCTTCTATAAGCGGAGGACCCTCTCTCTCTCTCTCTCTCTCTCTCTCTCGCTGCCGCTTTATTAAGCGATGACAGTTTATGTCGTTGAGCGCGCGGATATATTTTTCATTGATCGGTTCATTATACTCGTGAGATTTATATGCGTATATTTGACGCGCGGGCTTTTGAAAGGCTATTGTTTCGGTTATGAGTCTTTCACTCTTTCTTTTTGACTGAGAGCGAGAAAGAGAGAGAGAGAGAGAGAGAGAGGAAATGGACACTTCCCGAATATTTGACAGCGAGAGGGCGAATAAACATTACGATTCGGTCCAATACGTGGCTATGAGAAAAATGTTGAATCTTTTAATTGAAAAAAAGAAAAAGAAAAAGAAAGAAAAGATATTGTACTTCAGATAAAAATGGAACCTTTCTCAGTGCCAAAGAATATCGTTAATTATCATACCGGACAAAAAAAAATTACTTTAAAGTATCCCCGAGCCAGGATGGTCAATTTGAGGTCACGAGCACAGGAGATATTAAAACACGGAGAGAGCTAATGGTTCGAGTTGAAAAGAATTGGCGATCGCCCTTACGTTATACATGTAATTTAGATTGACTCACCTCTGCCGCCGGCGCTCTTTAACCTCCGACAGTGGAGCAGCGTGACCATGACCACGGCCCCGATCCCAGCCGAAATCAGCGATACTATGATTAGCGTCAGTACCCAACCGAGCTCTCCTGGTGCTTCTGTAACACAACAAAAAACAGTATAAGGTTAATGATCGCTCTTTATATATATTATACATATACACGTGAATTAGCATATATCGTTGTATTAAACGTTGACAATATATGGGGTATACGAAATCCGCAAGAGAAGGAGCAAACGCTTTAACCGCGCGAGCGAACTCAACCTATACGCGAAGCAACGGCGGCTAGTCCCTCGCGTATATTCGCGATGGCCCGCCGCATAATAAGATAGTCTTATAGGAGCAGGAAGAGAGGCTGCGGCCTCAACTCTCTCCTCTCTCTCAGTATACCTACTATAGTCGGATAAGGCTAGAGAGAGAGAGAGAGAGAGAGAGGCTACATCGGTGAATTTATGAAACGAGGTGGTATGGCCGCACGTGTGTGTATATAGATATATATATATCTATAGACACGCAGGTGCGCGAGCGCGGCTCTTATACGTGGAAAACAATGCGGCTTTTCGCGAGAGATAGAGAGAGACACGGTAAAAAAGGAACAATGCGCTTTATGACGCCGTGCGGCCAAGAGAGAGAGAGAGAGTGCAACGGCTCTCTCTCTCTCCCTCTCATTGACGATAATGATAATGGGGATGGCGATAAATTCCTTTTTTGCGCGCTCGCTACCTTCTTTCTCGCGAAAAACCGCTTAGCCGCGTAAAGAGAGAAAGAGAGAGAGAGAGAGAGAGAGAACTAATCCCCCCGAGGCTGTTACTATTTACATCCACCTGTGTATGTGTGTGTATGTGTAGTGTATGTGTTTGTAAGGCTCCGGGTCCCGGGAGCATATATGGCTATGCGGAAAATATCACCGCGAGAGATTTGCTCTGTACGCGCGATGCCGGGCGAAAATTCTATCCTCTGCAACTCGGTTCGAGCTCTTTTTGAGAAATGGCTGTATTGTTGTGTGCATGTGTGTATATTATACGGTACCGCCGTAAGTGTAAGGAGGGTTTTCGATTCTTTCGCCTGGGCAATTTGTTCAGTTGGCGCGCGCTCCAAGCGATCGCTATTCGAATTCCATGAATTTAAATCGGCCTGTTTGCTGACTGCGATTCTGCTCTCGGTATATACAGGTTACTCTCTTACAACCGAAACGTCGCGATATATGTAAGCTTTTCCTTCGAATATTACGTTTAGCGCGAGAGGATATATAGATCGAGATCCTGGCGTCGCTAGAGCGATTATATACGTATATAGCGATGAGAAGGAGGTTCTAAAAAGGCGATGCTCGCCCCATGGAATACACAAGTTCCTCAAAATGTATTGCGTATATACCTATTTCTTTATGGGCTGCTGCATCGTTGGCATAGCCTCACGTACATATGGATGTCTACACGCGCGCATCAGCTTGTGTGTGTGTGTGTAGTACTCGGTATAGTATACGCATTCCGGAAGATGATGGAATAACCTGACGCGCGTTTACTTTGCGCGTGTCGAGAGGGTCGTATACATACCGCGATGTCCGAAAAACGGATTTCGATGGCTGTGATATCGCTGCTATATATGCGCTATGTGAATTCCGAACGAATGCACCCTAACTTAGTTTTATGTTCATACATATACGAAAGTGATGGTCGAACGTTATACTTTCAAACTGTATTGTTGATCATGCATCCGGTGCGAAAAATTTCCTCTATACACAGCCAAATTTCACTCCGACGCGGTATTAAATAAAAAAGCGCCGCGGCCGAAAAACTGAGCGAAAATCATTTGATCTTTACCGTACATACTCTCGCGCCGCCAACTCGTTCTCCGTTATATTCCTCCGCAACAGCAGCGCAACAACGACCTCCCGCAATTGCTGCGGGCGCGCGAAAACTTTAATCAAAAAATACACTCTCTCGCCGGTGCTCTACCCTCGCGCTCTATACACACCCGAATTCAATTCAACTCAGCCGCTCGCGCGCCGCACCGCAACGAGAAATAATCGACCAAACGAGATCGTCCGCGAGAGAAAAAGTACATATACTCCCGTTCTACCCCTCCCCCTATATGTATAACTATATAGACGCTGTACGAAGAAAGAAAAAAAAAGGCAGCCTCGCGTCGAGTTCCACGGAAAAAGCCAACTATATATGCATGTATACACTCGGCTTTTCCACCGAAACCCTCTTACTGCATACACAGACGCACACGCACACGCACACACACACACTCACACGTACAATGTGCGCGTAAAGAAACGCATGCTCGTTGAAAAGTCTCAAGAGCCAAGAGAGAAAGAGAGAAGGAGAGTGAGCTGGGGACTTGGCCCCCTTGTATATTACAGCGGAGAGTGAGAGAGAGATGATTGATAATACACTCGGCACACAGCACGTATAGTGTGTCTATGTGTGTGTGCGTTATCAGTGCACCGGGGGTTTGTGAGAGACTATATGTGTGTACACAGGCTCTGCGCACTCGCTTGACGCGTACGCTCTACCTTTTGTGCGTCCCTCTCTCTCTCTCTCACACACACACACACACACAGCGCACGCGCGTGTACATAGAAGGTAGAGAAAAGCCAGCTTCTTCTTTCATCCTACCTCGCCGTTAATTCACGCGTCGGCCTGTCGGAACGATATTCCTCTTTCTTTTATCTCTCTTTCAACATCTCACTTCTCTCTCTCTCTTGCTCTCCGTGTCTGTGCGTATATACACACACGTCGAGAGAGAGAGGGGCTTTTATGAGGCATTTATTCAAATACCCCTGGCAGTCTCTCTGTGAGCGTGTGAGATTTTGTCACAACCGCAACGCGGAGGGGGAGAGAAGAAAGAGAGCGAGGAGGAATGTATCTAGTGCGCGGCGCACAGTATAAGAGAAGATCGAGGGAGGCGAAATCGAGATATAGCAGCTCCGTATAATATAAGCCAATGCGTTATTTCTATGCGCGGCGGCCGCGGCGTCGGGGAGGTAAGAAGAAGAGGAGCTACGGCGGCCTCGGCGAAAAAAGAAATAACAATTTGCAGGATTTCCTGCGTTTGTGCGATAAAGTTTTATTGTGCTTCTTCTTCGAGGGCGCAACACTCCCCCCGCGCTGGCGCACGTTTCTTTTTTGAGGCTGCTCCTCTTCATAATGCCCGAGCGACTTGAATTTATATATATATATAAGCCGCTATTCGCGTGCAGGTGTCTCTCGTTTTATACGGGGACACTGAAGAGCTGTTTGTATACGGGGCTGTTATATGCATTTTCGCGATTCACGCCGCGACATTTACGGTCGATGATTTTACGCGCGCGACAATCGATATATCTCGCGCGATTCCATTCGTACAAAGCTTTTAGACTTTATAGCGTTCTCGAGATGTACGGTGCATGCATGGTGAATTATCTTTTCTTTTTCTTTTTTTTTTCTTTTAAATGATCGATGATTTGTTTGTTTAATCATCGTACAAGAACTGAAATTGTTCGTCTCGAAGGTGCAACTATAATACACAAAAAAGATCTCACGGCGCTGAGGCAGGCCTATGCTATACCTTTCGTCTAATTTTCTATTCTGGAACAAAATCATTACTCAAAATGCTAATAATACGTTAGTCGAGAAATATATATAAATTCGAACCGTTATAAGTGGATGAGTAGGCTAATTTGTAGCGCAGGTATAGCCCCGTGTTAGCTCATCCGTAATAAAGCCGATCCGGCAGAGAGAAAGAGAGTTGCTTAATCGATCGATATATCCCCCAGGTATAATATATAACGTTTGTGTACGTATACCTGGAGGAAAAAGCGAGGTGGCGCGAGCGCGGTCTCGAGAAATATTCAAATTTCACACCCGAGAAATTCGAAACCCACTTACCCCGTACACATCTAAATTCCGAAAAACTCTCTCTCTCTCAAAGTGACCATCTGACTTGTTCGACTCGGCGGCTGCGGCTGCGGCTGCGGCAACAAAACGACTTCTCCGCGCGCCTATAATGACTCAATCTGCCGTCTCTCGATCGGCCCCGGTAATACACAATGACGACCGAAAACACGTACGCAAAAAGGAAGGTATATACTCTCGACGAGTTATACGATGATGGCCGAAGGAAGCAAATTGTCGGGAGGGGAGGCCTGGCTATATAAGCTTATGCGTCGCGCGCGCGCGCGAGCCAAGGAATGAAATATACCCGCCGCCGCTGCAACTGCAATTCCGCCGCGTTCGTTTCCTGCTGCTGCTGCTGCTGCTTCTTCTTCTTCTTCTCTCATTCGCGTGAACGAAATTACTAAATTACCGGCGCGCACGAATTCGAACGTTGCTGCTGCTGCTGCTGCTGCTGCTGCTGTTGGCTGGGATTCTCTGGGCGCGAGCGGCGCGCGAGAAGCCGGCCTATCTTCCCGTCTCGATCCGACTTGAAAAGAAGAAAGCGCTGCTCGCAGGAGAGGAGAGAGATATATGTGCCTGAAACAGGTGCAACTCGAGATCCTTTTCTCTTCTTCTTCTTCTCCTTCTTCTTCTGCTTCTTCTTTCTCGTGTTTTTTTTTTGGAGAGGGGCCGCGAATCCTGGGAAGTGTCGTTCCGTGCGTGATTCTTCCCTTCTCCTGCTTCTTGGGGTTTTTTTTTCTTATTTTCAAACTGCTTTCGGGGGCCCGTCGGGTATATTATGTTATAATGATATACACGAGTCTCGCGGTATGTTCGACTGCGCGGTGGCGAAAAGCGCTTATAACCGCGGCTAAATTCTGTTTTCGCATATCTCCCAGTGGCTGAACATTGATCTGATGCTGAATTCGGTATATTTGAGAAAGTTTCAGGCAGGTTCCAGGGAAACGCTCGCTTGTACAAAACCTCATTCACTCCTGTATAATACCGAAAAAGTTCCAAACGCACACACAATAATATATATCCGCTACTGCAGCACGAAAGCAAAATGTCTCAATTCACACAGGGGCGAAATCGCTACAACAATTTAGTGCATAATACGCATTCAACTAATTTCCGTCCGCCGACGCCCACTCGACTTTTTCCCTCGGAAAAACGATCATCTATACGCCCCCTCGACCAAAAAAAGAGAAGAAGAAGAAGAAAAAGACGAAGGCGAAGAAGTTCCTCCCCTGTCGCGCGCTTAAGGACGTCGCATTACATCGGGCCTTCGCTTCGAGAAAAGAATCTCGCTCTCTCTCTCTCTCTCTCGGCCTCCCGCTGAAACCCTACACACAAAGGACCTCTCTCTCTCTCTCTCTCTCTCTCTCTCTGTCCGTGTGCCACAAAAGTTTCGGGACCCCGACCGCTGCCACGGAGTACCAGAGTAGGACGTGCTGCGATTGACGCGATTAACTGATCTGTCAATGACTCGTTCTCTGCCACAGTCTCTCTCTCTCCCTCTCTCACTCACTCACTGCTACACGCAGCGTTAAAATCATCCTTAATCTTTCCTCTCTCGTCGTCGTCCAACGACTCAATTCTAACGTCCGCCATGAATTCTTCATTCGCAGTCGGCGCGATTATTATTGGCGCCATTGTGCGTGTGTATAAGAGAGCTTTCGAGCCTAATTGAGCGATTATAATTGTGTGCGAGTGTCTGTCTGTCAGTGTGCGTGTGCGCGCGTCAGTGACAAAGTTTCGTGGGATAGGGTGACTGTGCACGTGTGCGGTGTGTGTAGTTGACGGGTGACGGGTGAGCGCGCGTGTCGCTGACAATTTCGCGTGGCTCGAGCTGATATCGCGGATGCGACCGACCCCCGCCTGTGTACACCCAGAGTCGGAGCGATACACGTGCTTTTTTTATTTCTTTTTAGCGATGTATAGGGACTTGTCGAACTTGGAAAATGGTGAAACGTTCGCTGTAGAAAAAGGTAGAAAAAGTTTTGAAAAATTGTGTGCACATCGTGAAGTGGATCGTGCTTGATCTTGCTCGGAGAGCTTCGAATTCGCTTTGAAATATGAGCTATACGCAAGTTCGCGTCTATTTCCGTCGCGGATCGAATCGTCGTCAACGATCATCGATTTATCAGCCCCGAGAACACAACGTATATATGTATATATACCGCACAATCTTCCCCTCTTATCAAAGCAGACCGACGTACAATTCCCAATCGACTCAAACTCTCACACACATACACGCATACACAGACACACACACTCACAGGCACTGCACATACATGTAAATCAAACCAGCTCTCGAATCCCGTCCAACAGCAATTTTCATCGCGCGAAACTCGGCTGCACACAAAGAACCGCTTATGTACACACAGTGAGTGAGAGAAAGAGAGAGAGATGATCGCCAGCTGATAGCTTCTCCCGTATCTCCCAATACAATTTCCAACATCTCAGCAGCGGCAGCAGCAGCAGTAGCAGGATTTTGCAAAAGTCGCCATAACTCGGTGCCGCGGACAATTTATCAACGCGTCGATAAAATCAACCCCTTCCCCTCCGCGCGAGCGAGCGAACCTCCCGTTAAAAGACGACGAAGAGCGGAAAAGGGGGAGGGGAGGGGAAGAAAGAAGTGAAATAAACGCCGCTGCATTCTCCACGGAAAGATAAACGGCGCATATTGCGTCGCGCCACCGCCACCGCACGTAATCCATTGAGAAATCGCGCGATTACCTGGAAAATTTTCCCAGTGCCCATATACGACGACACATACACTGCACAGAGAGAGAGAGAGAGAGAACGAACCGAATAGCGACCAAGTCTGCACACAGTGTGTGTATACAGAGTCTATGAGTAACGGTACACACGTATTTCCTCTTTCTCTATATAATGCCGCCTCGTCTCGCTATAATTTCATCAACCGCAATCGCTCTGGTGCAAAATCAGGGCAGATAGCGATCGGAGGCACGAGGGGAGAAGGTAAAATCGGCCTCTCTCTCTCTCTCTCTCTCTTATATTTCGTCATTGTCCGGGTCGATTAATACGGCACACGAGAGGGGGGGGGGAGGGGGGAAGAGCTTTCGGGATATATCCGAGAGGTTGATTGACGTGTGTGTCAGGAGGGTTTGACGTGTACAGGGCAGATGCAGCAGCGGCAGCGACGGCGGCGAGTATCGAAAATGAGAAAAACCAGCCGAGCGGAAACGAAATCTGTTATAATAATATAGAGCGACGCGATCAGTTTGTTACGTAAAGCCGTTTCAGTGTGCGCACCCGATATAGATTTGCGAAACGCGCGCCGCTGCTGCCGTGCGATACGTGGCGGATAAAAGAAAATAGCTATTTGTATCGCGGTATACGCGGGGTATGGGTAAAAAGAGGAGCTTGTGAAATCGCTTTTCTCTCGCACCCTTTTATGCCGATCGATTGGATATGGCGCGCGCGACTAACTTTGTTTTGCCGATATATCCACGCGGAGACAGTTTTATACGCGTTAATTCAACGGTTAGGAATGTATCTTTGTTTACGTTGGAAAGGCCGACAAGAAAAAAGTTAAGTCGGTTTATGGAATTAGGTAATCCTTGAAAGAATGTCTCTTTTTTTTCCCCTCGGAAAGTTCGTGACTGAGACGAGACCAACATCTGCTGTATGTATAGTGTGTCGCACGGTGACCTTCTTTTCAGACGCTAGTCAACTAATAAAAACCAGTTCCGATCCTAAACACCGATCTGATTCAGATAAGCTGCGCACGCTTATTACTTTTTTCTCACTTGATAATCTCGAGCTGATGAAATTCATTCGCGTAGCGACAATTTTCCAACTAAATTTTCCCATGCGTAATCTCAGAAAGGACAAACTATCACAGTTATACTCTCTGCTTAGACAAAAAATACACAATTCCCACGGCCGCTAAAGAAGAAGTCGTTTTGAAGCCAAACTCGTTAGCAGAATGAGAATGATTTTATCTCTCTCTCTCTCCAAGGCCTAAGAAATTCCTCCTTCATCGCGCTAAAATAACTTTCCCAGTCCTCTTGCCAATTTTTCGATGTATATACCACATTCGCCAATAATGCAGCACCGCAGCGCAGGCCGAAAAACTCGCTTAATTGTACAGTTATAGTGGAAAAAGTCCGTCGTACAACAATCGCCTGCACGAGATCGCTCGGACATTATTTCAGACACGGCGCAATGCATCAAAAGTTAAGCATCTGCGCGGCGAAACTTCGCTCTCCATCTCTCCCTATACCTTTTTATTTTCATAGAAACTCCGCAGCAGCAGCAGCAGCAGCACCAGCACCAGAGAAAACGCACACACACAGAGAGTCGTTTCCATCATTGTTATTGGAGTGCAGCGCAAACTCGCAACACACACTGCAGAGACACAAGCACACACGCGGCGATGCAATCTCTCAAAAAGCCCAGCGTTGCCCGGTTTATTTACACACACGCGGGCCGCCATTATTTTTTCCCTCTCCCTCTCTCTCTCACTTTCCGCACTGAGCTGGAAATGTGACAAGTTGTCGACGTTTTATCTTAAATCCTAGTCGGCGCGCAAAAAAGAAAGGATATACAGCTTGATATCGTACGTGTGTGTGTGTGCAGTAGGGCAGTAGCATCGAGGAGATATCGCGCAAGGTGCGCGCGCGAAGAAGAAGCGGCGATTTTCAATGGGCACTTTGCGCCTCCACATATATCCTTCGAGATATAAATGCGCGCCTCTCTCTCGCTCTCGAAGGCGCGAGAGCGCAGGTATAAATCTACGGCCCCGCGCGCGCGCGCTGAGATCGTCTCCGAGATTATCTCGAGCTCCTGCTCCTGCTGCTGCTGCTGTGGCTGCTGGCCAAGAGCCGAGGCTGCGCGAGCGGCGCGGAATTAGCGTTGAAAAAACAAAGCTCGCGGCCTCCGTGTGTAGGTATATATACGAATAACTTTTGCGAAATTCGTGCGAAAAGAATGAGATTCGTTTATATTTATGTGTTCCCTGCGGTCCCGCGCTCCTTTTTCTTCCTTTTTTTTTTTATTTCTTTGACCGAGAGACTTTATCGGGGTTTCGCGATCTGAGAAGGGAGGAAAAATAGCGCTAATGTCGTCGCGGTGCTGCGGTGAATTATTTGCCGGAGATTTCAGTCTGGGCAATTATTTGCCGACATCTGTTGGCGCGAGCGCCGCGTGGCGGGACGGAAAAAAAACCGAGTATACGAACGAGGTGCGAACGAGTTGTTTCGCTTGTATGCCGCGTGTGTGTTTCTGAGCGTTTGGTGTACATTGATCGATACACTCTAAATCCGCGTGCGGAATTCGAAAATAAGTTTCGCGAAGAATGGAAGTTTCGTCGGGAAAGGGAGTCCCGCTGCCTTTATCGAGGCACTTCATTTCATTGGACTTTATATCCATTAATCTCGGTGAGAATAGATTTTTTGCAATATCTTAAAAGCATCGCGAAGCGGAGCGCGCGGCTTTTTCGCACAGAGCTCATCGGCTAAAAGCAATACACAATTTCTCTATTACCTTATACAGCTATCGAACGAAATAGCTATACGAAATCTTTTATCAAAGCGCGACATTTTTCGACTCACGCCAATCCATTTTCATCACCTATACTACCAACGGTCAAAAAAAAAGCTTCCGCAGCTGCTGCTGCTGCAAAAAAAAGAGATGGAAACTTACCGAGTGTGCCGTCCAGGGAGAAGGAGTACCTATCGTTTCTCAATGCCCACGAGCAGAGATCACAGGTGGTGAGTCCGTCGGTGGGTAGAGTCTCCTCGGGCAGATAAGGTGGCCTCGGTGGCGGTGGCACGAAACTCCCTACCACGGCGAAGAGCGAGTCCAGCTCGTTGCCGAGACTCGAGTAGTACAATATCTCCTCCTCGGCTACGCCCTCGAACCAGTCCATGTCGCTGACCGTTGGATTGACCGCTGATGGTACCGAGCCTACGACGCTGCTCGTGCTGCTACCGCTCGCGCTGCTTGTGCTGCTTGTGCTCGTGCTGCTGCTCGTACCGGCAACACTTACCTATAGAGATAACACAAAACAAATCGGTCTGATTAGATATTTTTTTTTGTTTTCGTTTTTCTTTTTATATGTAATCGTGGCGAATAAATGTCAAATATTTCTATAGTAGGGGCGTTGTAAATGAGGCACACTTTCGAGTTTTAGCGCGGAGGTTGGAAAAGGGGCCAATCAGGAGGGGAAAATCATGATTCGCGAGTACTGTATAGGCAAGTACTCGCTCGGCAGTAAATTAGTTCACTAAATAAACTTAGTCCTTAATTATATTCGCTATTCCAAGCCCGAGGCGGAGAGCTTAATTTGCCTGCACAGCAATAAAAAGTGTTTTAATGGCTCGGATCGCTTCGCGTTGCTCTCAGTTGTTATACTCTCGCCGAGAGTGCGTTAAGAGCTAAGATTCCAAGTTTCGCCGTAATAATGCGATCAAAGCCGGGAGAGCTGCTCCAGCCAATTAATTGTTTCTGCATACACACACACGCACACACACACGCATGCACGTCGCATCTATTTTTAGTCCCCCGATGATCGGAATCGAGCAGCGCGAGTTTCTCTTTCTCTCTTATTGCGCGCCTACACACAGAAAGAGAGAGAGAGAGAGAGAGATCTTGTCGCCTTAAGCGCATAGCTTTTATCGTCGGGATATAAAACGTTGATAGGGCGGCTTGCGACGCTTTTCCCAATTAACTCGCCTCCTGCACACCTTATATTTTCGAGAGTAGTTGATGTGCGCAGGGAACACACGAGAGACAGAAGGGGGGGGGGGGCACTTCGCCGCAATATATCAAATCTCGCCGACTGCACATATATATACATATACTCGTGCAACAAGAAGCAGCAGCAGCTGTCCCTCTGCTCTATGTACAAATGCGAGCCTCTCTCTCCTCTCAAAGAGCGAACTCACGATATCTGCATCGAGAGTACAGAGAGAGAGAGAGAGAGAGAGTCTGTGCAGAAACGTGCACCGAATTATCCTCCTCTCTCGTTCGCTTTTAATCCCTCTCGGTATATACTGCACAGAGCCGAGAGAGAGAGAGAGAGAGAGAGAGAAAGACACAATGGCCAAGCAAGAGAGCGAACGTGTATTGCAGCAGCAACGGCGGCAGCGGCGATCGATGACAGTAGTCGAAAATGAGATGCACTTTCTCATGCAACGTCTCGTTCTCGAGAGAGCAAGGCTATCGGGTATCAGTACCACCGCAGCGACGGCGGCGGCGGCGGCGGCGGCGGCGGCAACGGCAGCAGCAGCAGACCTACTACTCTCCCTCGCTTTTATTTCGGACTTGAGCGAAAGGGTTTCGCTGCGGCTCTCGCGCTCCGTTGCACCAGAGAAACTTCCAGCAGCAGCAGCAGCCACACATCGTTAAAAGGATGCTTGTGTGCGCCTCTCTCTCTCTCTCTCTCTCTCTCTCTCTCTCCCTCGCGCTCTGGAGTAGTGCTTTGAGGCCCGGGCCGTATATAACGGATAATTGACAGGCGTTCGGCCGCCGGCGTTCGCTTTGCATGGACATTGAATCCCCCCCGCTTGCCGTTGCTGCTGCTGCTGCTGCTGTAGCTGCATCGGCCTCCTCCTCCTCCTCCTCCTCCTCCTCCTCCTCCTGCTCCTTCTCGCGAGAGAGCAAAACTGAAGAGGAGAGCAGAGAGTGGGATGGGATGTATATATACGCGACGGCTATATAGAGAGAAACTCTCGCGCTCTCTCGCGTAAGGGAGAGAAAAACGGAGAAAGAGAGAGAGAGGGAGAGATTGCATCGTAAATTCTTCAAGCATTTCTTTCTCTTTCCTTTGGGTCCGAAAAGGGAAAACAAACGGCTCGGATAGCGCCTATTGAAAGGGGGCATTTTTTTCTCCTCGCGCTCTCCTTCTTCCCCTCCTCCTCCTCCTCCTCCCTCGCTATACTCCTGAAAAGTGCAAGCGTACGTGCGGAGGTGTCAAGTCTCCCCGCGTGCGTGTCTCTTGTGCGAGCGCAAAGGTGCGCATCCTTTCCCTTTTTAGATCGTTTTCCTTTCTGTCGCTCGCTTCTCTCTCTCTCTCTCTCTCTCTCTCTCTCTCTCTCTTGCACTGCTCTTTTTTCTTTCTTTCTTCCTTCGTTCGCGCTCCTCTATATGCGTCAGTGTGTGCCCACATTAAAAGGCAGTTTGCGAATTGAGAGAGAAATGCTCGCACGCGTGCACTGCACAATGTGGCATTGTGACTCGCGCGCCGCGTGGTATTGGGAAGGGGAGGAGGGGGAGGGAGAGAAGCGACGCTATACGACGGTGATATTGTGCGGCGCGGCGTGTGTATAGCTTTTATGACGATGTGTCCGCGGATATATTATTATTGTGCCGGGATGAAATTTACACACTCTCTCTCTCCGGCTCTGTGGATGAATGAGGGAACGATTGCTTTTGGAATGGTCGTTCATGGAAGGGTTCATTGTGTGCTGTCTCGGCTCGCTTGCTCTTTCTCTCGGCACTGTCATTTGTCATTGTTTAGGGCGCGAAAGTTAATGAGAAATCGCGTCTCTGCGCGTTGATTAATACGTTAAGAATAGGGGGGAGTGCAACGTGCGAAAAAATATTTGGAAAAATCTCTGGAATGTGTTCGAGGTTCGGAACGGATTGTGAAAGAAAAAAAAATGTCGGGGGGCGAGAGACTTTACGTCGACCAAGACAATAGATCGATCAATTGAAAATTGTGTGCTCGCTACGAATGAGCTAATCAATTGTCACTCGGCGCGCGGCTCCGATCGTCCTGCACAGCACAAAGGAAACGACGATGATGATGGGCAGGTCGCGTCGGGGAACGAAACAAAAAAAAAAGACGCCTGCCACGTGATCGTTGTGTACCGAACCGAAAAACTTTCCGGCGTCGGTTCATTATTAAAATCCAATAACTAAATCGCCGCCGGGGCATTAGACTCTCTCTCTCTCTCTCTCTCTCTCTATATATATATATATATATAATTGTTTTAACATTATAGAGATTTAGATCTGGGGTGTCTTTTCGCTGCCAACAATCTATAGGAGCGGCGAGGACCGGACAATGGGATATTTCGAGGCTGTCGAGCTTTTCGTCAAGAGTTTGAACGATGACGGGAGGATGATTCGTGAGTATCTCGCGGGCGCGCGCGTGAAAAGGGTCAAAGTGACTCGATCGAAGAAGAAGGAGAAGAAGAAGAGGAGGGAAGAGGCGAGAGGAGGACGAAGAGAACAACAAAAAAAAGAGAAAGGAAAGAGAACACGAGGCTTGTACTGTTATCGATCGGTAACGCGGCTATAATCTCGCGCTTGCGATCGATCCGATAAAGACGATAATTTTTGGACGCGCGGTCAATCAAGGGGGGGATATGGGAGTAAATGACCGAGGCGAATTTTAATCGACGCTCCTTTTTTTTACGCCGAGCGCGCGATTCTTGCAGCTTTATATAAGAACATCTACACGAATTTTACTCACAAATTTTATTAACTTTTAATATCGCCATAAAGCAACGGCTGCGTGTACCTTTTTTTTTATTCCTCAGTTGCGTGAACGATAATTATCCGAGACATAGGCTGGATTCTTTTTTTTTTGGGGCGCGCGTGTGACCGATAGTGTTAATTTAATGTCGAGTTTTATAACTTACGAAAGTCATATATAATATTGTTGCGGTCGGTGTGTAACAAAGGGGTTTTTTCTGTCCGGCGATTATAACATTTTCCGCGGTGCAGCGGTGAAAGATTAAAATAGATAGTGGAACAGCGATTATGGTGGATATTCGCGCGGTAGGAGATATACACGGGGATTTCTTGTTCGGATATTATACATTGTAATGAGGCGCGATTTCCAGGTGACGGTAAACTTTTTGCAGACGTATCGGTGGAATAGCGGAATGGGGGGAAAAAAAGTGTTGCGTGCGCGCGCGCGCGCGGCTATGAAATCCAAAGTGCAGCGGTACCTTTGACGATTATTTTTAATGCTCGGGATTTTTTGCCACTACTCCGAGTGACGATATTGTTCGAGATCAATGACCACATCGAGAGCGATCCTTATTACTATTGTAGTTGCAACACAAATTCTCTCACTGACGATAGAGTGAATTTTTGCAACTATTTATACCGACAGATCAACGGAAACGGGTGTCAATCGTTCGGCTTCAATCAAAATGACAATGCTGCCACTCACCCATTGTCTCTCTCTCTCTCCTCTCTCTCTTTCTCTCTCTCTTAAAAAAAAGAAGCACAAAAGATCGTTAAAAAAGGCTATGGACGATTTTTCCGCGAAAGTCTGAAAAAGTGCGGCAGCCGAGTTTCTCCCGCCGTCCAATCGCAACGGTACACCGGAAGACAAGTCCACGTCTCCAAGTGCTGCCCCCGATGACTCGGGACGAGGACGACGACAACGAAGAGACGAAGACGAAGAAGACATTCGCCTCAACGGGCCTAATTAACGAGCTTATCGACTGGAACGGGGACGATGATGAACTGGCGGCTCTTGGCTGAGCTTCGATTCTCTCTTTTACTCCTCCTCTTCGTCTCCTCCTGTATATATATATACACACTCCTTCTAGTCGATAAGAATCCGCGAAAAATTTATAAATAACATCGTCTCTGTCTTCCAACACCGACGCCTCCGGCTTTTCAAGTATATACACTGGAATCGACTCCACTGTATCCGCGAAAATGACGGTACTTCTGTTTACGCGGGCATCGACGCTCCTCGTGCGTGTGCGTCACACGTGCAGTGCTCTGAGCGCGGGGGGAAAAGCCATTTACGCGATTACACTCCGATCTGCCTGTTTATCTCGTTTTCGCTGATTTTATGCAAATACAGCGATCTTCTCTCGATTAAGTCGTTTGGCGCTGGCAGAGCGTAACCGATGATAGTGACACGAGAGAGACTGTGATTTTGAGGCTAGGTCGTTGTGTATACCGCACATGTCGAGTCGTTGTTTACAATGTAACAAACCTTGCGAGCGGACAATTCGATGTAAGTTAATCGAATTGTTTCGAAGCGTTAAAAATAATCGCATCGGGAGATGGCGGGGAGAGGCCGCAGACGAGATGAATATATTATTAAAGAGGAAAAGAAGCCCGAAGGGCAGCGGCGACGGCGGCGAGCCCGGCCTTTTATTCTCGCAATTCAATTATTCGCCCGGTTTAATTTTCGCAGTGCAAACACATAACTGTTGTATCACCTCGCGATGACGTCACAATAATAAAAGCGCGCCAATCAAGCCATTCTCCCTCTCGCTTTCTCTCGCTCTTCGTGCATTATAACTTTTACCCCCCCCCCCCCCCCCCCCCCCTCTCACTCTCGTCCCCCCTCGATATACACACACAATCGGCCCTCGGCATCTTTATTATCCAATAACAACCGCCGCGTTGTCGTCTCTCTTTCTCTCTCTCGCTACTCCCCGAGGAAAAAGAAGCAGCACAAAAAAGAAACCCCATCTCCTTCTTCTCTCGAATACAGTCGAAAATTTCACTCGACCTTCGCCTCTCAACGACTCAATTACGATCGCCTCCTCTACCTCCTCCCCTTTTATATCTCATAAATATAAAAAGCATAAAAGCAGCGCGAAAGAAATCTTCCTATTTCAACGATACATTATATACCCAAAGGCGCAGTGAGGGAAGAGCCACCACTTGGCGTATAATACGTATATATGTATGTATGTACACACATATATATACACATCCATCGGCGTGCTTTCCTTTCACCATGCCAATGGCAGCAGAAGCGTTGCGGGCCAGCAGCGGCAGCAGCAGAGCTCAACTCCTCTCTCTCTCTCTCTCTTTCTCTCTTGCTCGATTCTCCGGGCAAACATAATGACTCAATCCGCGATCCTCCTCAGCTTGCCTTTTCCACTCTTCTCTCTCTCTCTCCCTCTCTCTCACTCTTATCTCAGCGACGTATAAATTTCCTCTCTCGCTCGCTCGTCTTTTTCGTACTCTCCTTCCTCTCTCTGCTCATCCTGCCTACCTTCCTCCTTCTTTTTCTTTTCGGTATACGTCTCGCGATGGATGCATTATAAGGATGGGTAGAAGCTAATATCAGAAGCATGTTGCGAGATACACGCGTCTACGGGTGTCCGTGTGTGTGCGTGCTTGAGCGCGGTGTACGTGTGAGTAAGCACGATCAATTAATTATGCGAGGATTTCCAAATGAAGAGATGGAAATGTAAATTTTTCGGTCTCCTTTTATTTTGACTTAGATTATTGTATAATGTATAACGGGCGGAGAGGAGGGACTAAAGTCATCATGGGGACATTTAATTTTCTCCCACTTGGAATATATTGATATAACGAGTGCATGCAGTATAGGGCGTCCGCGGCGCGTGTGAGTATGCATAGAAGCCGGGGCGCGCGCGCGCGAGAGAGAGAGAGAGGGAGTGAAATTTTAATTGACTCTGTCGAATCCTTAATTACTTCTGTCAATAAGGTTATCGATATGATTTACGACCACGACGAAATTTCCTTTCAATCGTCGCGTCTCCCATTCACACGTCCACGCGGTATAAGCAATCAATTACTCCCCCCCCCCCCCCCCTCACGCCTCGTTTCAGTTATTTCAAGAACGTCGTCAAAATAGTCAAATATCCATGTAGCATTCCCCCGCAGCATTGTAATTACCGGTGCGGTAGCCGAGGCGCGAGGAGAGTCATCGCGCTTCCGTCCCTTAACGCGTACGCGGTAATTCTTGACGAGTACGATTTTCAGCCCCGCGCGTCGACAAGACGAAAAACTTCCTGTGTGTATCGGGCGGGAGAGCGAAGAGAGAGAAAAACACCACGTGGTGCAGCGCAGATAAAGCGATAAACTCTCGGCCGCGCGCTCATGAATATGCAAGCTGCACGCCTATATGTGTCTGCTGCACAGCACAGCTCGACCTCCCCGCTGCTGCGCATAACCTATCGATCCACACGTTTTTTTCCACGCGCACGGAGAAAACAAATTTCCCAAAAAACAAGCCAGCGCTGCACACACTCGTCTCTGTCATATCTTTCGTCGAGTTGAAAATCTCGACGTGTATATGTATATATATATATATGTGTGTGTTCGACGCGAGTGAAAAATCGTTCTCTCGCGAGACAAGTCGAAAGAGCGAGAGTCAGCCTGTCACGAAGCCAAGAATCGGGGTTGCACTGCAGGATCGGCGAACATTTCCACTTGAATTGAGAGTAAGTTTTGGCCGAAATGGCACGAGGGAGAGAGGGAAAAAGCGAGCACACGTCAAGTATCGCTCCGATGAAATTGTTACTCTTTGGCAGTGCACTGCGCATTGCATCGCGCAAAGGATAAAAGAGAGAGAGAGAGAGAGAGAATCTCTCTGATCCGCAGGGGAAGAAGCTCGCAAGTTAAAGGAGGACGGTACCGAGCGAAAGAGAACCTGTTATTTCGTCCTCTCTCTCTCTCTCTCTCTCTCTCTCTTTCTCCTCTTCGAGATTACACGCTGTCACACACTTTCGAGAGGGAGAAAGAGAGAGAGAGAGAAAGATAGAGCGAGCACATTCTTCGCCTCATCTCTCGGCTATCCATGTTGTTTCTTCCTCCTCCTCCTCCTCCTCTCTTCTTTCATTTTTTTCTCTCTCCGGAGCTGCACAGCATCCTCGCGTGGCTCAATCATCGCTCGGCGCGCAAGCCCCAGCCTCGCAAGATGAAATACGTACGGACAAGACAAGTACCGATGTCTTACTCGTCCTCTTCTCTCTCTCTCTCCTCTCTCCTCTCCTCTCTTTGGGAGTAGCTGGCGCGCGCGCGAGGCAGCCGTCGAATTATCATTCGCTCGGGCAAACTCACTCTGGATCAGAGAGAAGGAGAAAGAGAAGAAAAGAAAGGGATGAAAGGGAGAACGAGGAACCGATCGGTCGGCTCGCGCAGCAGGTACGAAATCAAAATCTAGTTTCGCGGGTTACGTAATTCCATCGGTGTGAGAGAGACCCTCGCGCGCCTCTCTAGACTGCATATGTATATAAATATATATATGTGTATAATAAAGTTCAGAAGCGACGGCGGGCGTTTATGTATTGAGAGAAAAAAGGAGGCGTAGAGGGTATAGAGAGAGAAAAGGATGCAAACGAGTTTTAATAATAATTCAGCGCGGAGAGAAGATGCCAGGTGGAATAGATGAGCTGTCGGGACGCGCGCGTACGAGACACAGAGAGACACAGAGAGAGAGAGAGA
>UELU01147259.1:178085-207965 GCA_900490025.1 Megastigmus dorsalis
GGGGGGGGGGGGAAAGAGAGCGAAGGTATAACCGCGTGCGCGCTCGCGCTGGTATATGTATATAGGGAGAGGAGACCAAGTTGAAGGCGAGAGATGATATCTGTGGCTCCGAGGAGGTACGGTGATAAATGTGTGTAGTCCGGCAGTGTCAGGTGGAGCCTTCGCACAGAGAGAGAAAGAAAACCAGAGGAAGATACCGCGTGTAGGTATGTGTAAGTATATATATATATACCTAGGCTCACTCGCATACTTGTTTGTCTCGTCTTTGTCTCTGGAGTGAATCGATCAAATTCTGGGGGCTGAGTCAGGACTTCTTTCCTTCTGCTGCTGCTGCTGCTGCTTCTTCTTCTTCTTCTTCTTCTTCTTCTTCTTCTTCTTCTGCTTCTCCAGCTTTTTTTCTTCTTCTTCATCCTTCGATCGACTCCAAGCTGTGCAACAGCCACTGGTGGCAAGAGAGAGGAAAAATGACCGATGCCCTCTCTAGATCTTCATTATTGCCAAGACACTCCCTGGGTTCATCCTCCCCGAAGCTTTAGCGCCAGATGTTTAAGACAATAATTCGTGGAACGGTGAAACGGAGAGAGAGAGATAGAGAGAGGGGGAGTAAGCGAGCAAAGACCGGCTGGAAAATTTGAGCTAATAGAGATATTACGGTATGCAAGGCCAGAAAGTCCGGGGCAGCACACACAGCGGGAGGCTGGGCGATGATGACGACGATGATGTAGGCGAAAATCCCAGGGAGTAGCCCGCGCACGGGCTAAGACAATGGAACAGCTTATTTCGCGTTTAGCGGGCGTGTGCTATCCGTATAGTATAGCGTCGACGGCTCAAGGCTCGAGAACTCGACAGTCACGTAACATGTGCGTTGTAGCTGGTAATATAGAGACGCGTGGCGCGTTATTGGTTTTATATAGAGGGGAGCGAGGGATCAGAGTTCAAACTGAGAGATCAATCGGCTTGTGGGTTACATTGTGTTTGCTCAATGCTATGATGAACCGCACTCGAACACCGAATGAAATATTATTGGGCTCGTAAATTTGATTATTCGTTGACTCTCGCCGACCGCTGATTAAGAGATGCCTTACATATATACATATCGCTCATTATTCGATCAATCATTTCCCAGCTAAACTCGGGAACGAGGAGCGTGTCAGATCACAGACTTTTTTTTTCGTTAGACAAGGAATTTAGGAATTAAGTCCTCCTTGAGGGATATCGAAATAATTGTCAGAAATATTATATACAAGAGAGTTTAATGCAATCACGTTGTAAGAGAAAGAGGTATATAAGAGATGCATCCTTTCATTCCGCTCCTCTCTCGCTCTCTCTTCCACGTCCAGGCTAAGGAATATTGAGATGTCTCGGTATAATCACAGGCTGACGCGCGCGCGCAAGTACATGCGGTCCAACCGATTATTATTTCTCTCCGAGCCCGAAAGTATTTCCTTTGTGCGCGCGAGCGCCTTCAAATCTCTCTCTCTCTCTCTTGGTCCACCACCACCTCGGTTAACCGAATCACGCAACACCGTCGTCCTGCACTGCCGTGCTATATACGAATCTTCTCTCCTCGTCTTTCCCCTCGCTTGCACTCTCATGGATGCGAGTTGCATTTATGTGTATACCCAAAAGGATATATCGCAGTCTTGAAACGTACACACCAGTGGCGCCTATATGGGTGTGTATGAGCGATACAGCGCCGATCCGCGGCATTCCGACACTCTCTCGACTAATGTCCGTATAATCTGTACCAATAATTTCCCTTTTACACATCGTTCTGCACTGCAGCGCGCGCACATACACACACACACACACACACACACACTTATATGCAATTCAATTTGTGTCTTTCGCGCGGCAATAACACTAAAACGCTGAGTGTTTCGGTGGAACTGGTGTATGTGTGTGTGTATACGGGTACGGGGTAGAGGACATAAATCGAAAAGACCCATCATTTGGTGCCAGCGGTAAAACGATATTTATAGGATTTATTATACATCCCTCCTCTCTGCAGGCTCTGCGCACAGCCTTGGCCATGAGCGCGCGAGGAAGAGAGGATGAAAGGTAAGGATAAGCCGAAGCTCTCCGAGTGGCGGCGTGTAAAAAAAGGAAGAAGAGAGCGAAAGAGAGAGAGAGAGAGTGTGGAATTTCCGAAAATATGGCAGGAGCAGCAGCAGCAACAGCAGGAGGAACAGCAGCAGCAGCAGCAGCAGCAGTTGGACGAACGAGTGTTACAGTATATTATATACAGCACGGGGCCAAGTGCAGCCAAAGAGTGTGCACAATCGGAAGGATCCATCGGGGTCAGTTGTAAAGCGGGAATCAACCAGCGGACGAGTGGTGTATATAGATGCACGAGACCTTTAAGCGCGAGAGGGAGAGAGAAAGCCCTTAATGGCTGATGAAAAAGCAAACACAGGCTCGGCACAAGAGAGAGAGAGAGAGAGAGAGAGAGTCCGTGTGGAAGATTGCTCGGTTCTCGCCAGGGTATAAAGGTTAATGAGCGCACAGGCGCAACCTATTATTTCAGTCCGCCGTTCCTCTCTCTCTCTCTCTCTCACTCGAAATCCTCGAAGAATAAGGAGGAGGAGGAGGAAGAGGAGGAGGAGGAGAAGAAGGAGAAGAGCAGAATATCGGACGTCGGAGAAGTTGGCGGTGGCGATGGTGGGGCAGCTCGCCGACTCGTTCGCTTTTCTCAGGAGGAGGAGGTTGGGAGGGAGAGAGAGAGAGAGAGAGAGAGGGAGAAATTGGCGGCGAGCAGCTCCGGAGCAGAGCACAGTACGAGAGAGAGAGAGAGAGAGAGAGAGAGAAGAGGGGAAAGTGGCAGACCTTGAGCTGCCAGCGGAGCGCTAGACATCTTCATCCTGCGCCTCGAGCTATATACGCTCGACTCTCCACTGCGCGCTGCTGAGCAGCCGGGAAAGAAAGAGAAAGACCGAGCGAGCCTAGGCTTCGTTTCTTCTTTCGGTTCGAGCGTCTGCGTGTGAGTATGTATGGGTCTGTGTGTGTGTGTGTGTGTGTGTGTGTGGGTGTGTGTGTGTGTGTGTAGCCAATTTAATCCGATCATATTAGCTGTGGCGAGGCGTAGAGGCGAGCCTTTGGTATAATCTCCTCATAAAAGATCAACTCTCTCGCTATCCCTTTTTCTCTCTTATCGGGAGAACGAACGAGGGAAGAGAGAGAGAGAGAGAGAGAGAGAAAGAGAGAAGAGGCCATATACATGCACTTGTTCGGCAGCTGCGAATGGGCTCTGAAATCGACGTTTTCTCTCCGAAGATTATTACGAGTAATAACGCTTTTCCCGGAGATATGCCGACGCACCGCCGCAGCGGCTTTTCCCGCGCGCGCATAGTACCCGAGCGAGCTTTTATGTCTTAATAGGGAAAACAGGTATCGGAAAGAGAGAGAGAGTTTTTTGCTTCCTCGCTCTGTCTCCTTTTTTCTTTGTTAATCTAAGAGGGAAAGAGAGAGAGAGAGAGAGAGAGAGAGAGAGAAGATGGCTTTTACAAAATCGATGCAATTAAGGCGGCTATCGCGCCGCGCTGTGCGAGCCTTTATTTATGGCGGGTAAGGAGGAGGTGCGCTTTATCGGGAGTATTTGCACGAGGCTTATAGGAGAGGAAAAAGTAGCCGATATGGTGGGAGTTAATAAATATAGGGAGCAAGAAGTGAGAGAGAGAGAGAGTTTGCGTGCAGCGGCTCTCTGCAGTGCAGCTGTACACGTGAGATAGAGAGAGAGAGAGAGAGAGAGAGAGAGAGAGAGAGAGAGACAAAGACAGAGAGAAATTTACGAATTAGGTATTGTGTGTGTACGTGTGCTGCGATTAATTTGTGGCTTAAGAATTTTTTGAGATTCCAGGCTTAAGTGCAGCTCGGAGAAGTTCCTTAGAGCGCAATTTATGTGCGCTCTAAAGTGAATTTTTTTTTCGTCAAGGCGCAATTATAAAATGAGAAAATTTATGCTAGATATTTAAATATTTTAAAACACTTTTAGAATGATTTATGTGTATTTACGCGAATTATTTATCTGCTTGAGTGGCGGCCTTTTTTCTAAAAAAAAAAAAGAAAGAAAAAAAGTAACACTCCGGATTGATCGGACTATTACCCGACGCTCACAGTGCGAATATACATAAGCATTCGACACTAGCATAAATATGCAAAATGATTAAAACGGTAGAGAGAGAGAGAATGTTAATGTTGTTATCAGTGGCCATGGATCGATTTAACGATCCGCCGCGGCGCAATAACACTTTTCCAAAGGCTAGGAGCCTTTTTTTTATATATTTAAAAGAAACGGAAGAAGAAGGGGGAGGGGAGGACGAACGAGGCGTTTTACGTCTTAATAGAGGAGAGAGAGAAAACAGGTTGGTTATATCGAAAATATCGGCGTTTCATGTAAAGCGTGCGTTTCTTCTCTCTCTCTCTCCAGCATTTTTTTGCGAAATAACCGCCGAGGTAATTTGCAATGATCGGGAGAGTTTCGCTTATCGCGATTTAATTTACGGCGGGCGACCGCGTCGACGCGCGCGCGCTCGACTCTTTTTATCAGCGGGTGTAAGGAAAAAGAGTCGTTAGCGCGTCAAAGATACCGAACGCGCGCGGCTAAATGTATAAGGGAAATAGAGAGAGAGAGAGAAAAAAATTGCGTGGGGGATTGGGCGCGAGTTGACGGTGTGCGCGATTAGCATATCGCTCCAATTTCCAGCGTGTCATAAATATATCGTCGATAAGCGATTTTCGCCGGCCGGAAAAATCAATCGCTGAATTTCCAGTTTCGCGGTCTTATGCTAATGAAATCGTTAAGAGGCCTGTGGCGTGTTCATCGAAAAAAAAAAAAAGACACTCTGAAATCGCGCGACAGTCAGCGAGTGAAATCGAAGGCGAGCGCGCGCACGCGGAGGGACACAAAGGCGGCAGCTGCTTTTACTAAAGAAACGAAGACAAGAAATAAAGTGCTCCCGCTCGCGGTTATTACCAAAGTTGATATTTTAAAGGGCGACGGGCGGCGGAGACTCGAGAGATAGCGAGAGCGGCTATATAATAGCAAAGAGAAAAACTAATCGTTTCGTCGGTGTTTCTCAATCTTCTCTTTCTTTCCCTCTCTCTTTTTCTTTTTTTATAGTAGCTTAATACGTACTTCCGCGATCGTAATCTTTTTAATATCGAAATTATTTTAATCTGATCTTTCGAAATCTCGGGCAATTAATCTCGGGCTTGCAGCTTTAATAATTCAATAACAACGTCTGTAAAAGTTAATGTCGAGCAACGTTAAGTTAATTTAATGGCGACGTTAAACATAATCCTATAGACCGATCATCGCTTCAACAAAAGTCCGAGAATAGCAAACACTAATATTTTATTTACGTGATACTGTTAATGTTAGAATCGAGAATCTGCTGAATAAAAGAGAGCTACTTCTACGCTAAGCTAAAATTAACGATTCAAACGTATCTCGCTCTTGTAATTTACAAACAAATAATATAACCTTGCCATTATCGTTGCAACGCAGCAGATGCAAAATACATGTCCAGATAATAACAATCGCGAAAAAACGCAACGATTCTCGCCTCGAGTACGAGAGGAAGACCCCGCAATCACTCTTACACACACGCGAAAAAAACTAGTTACTCTCTCAAGACCCGCGCCGAAAATTGCCCATCTTTCTCTCTCGGCACACACACGCGATCCAATCCCACCCAACTACACATATATATGTATAAATTCATGCTTCCCCGACAAAGCAACAAACAAAAACCGCTCGCGCGCGTCGTACCTCACGCATCGACTGCACAGAGAAAAATCCTGTCACCGAAGAAAATCGCGTCACACGATCCGCAGTCCCCCCCCATCCCTCCCTTCCAACAAAGCGAAAAAAGCAGAAACGCGCCGACGTTTCACAAACATCAAGAAGAACGGATCGACAATAGCGCGCCTACAGCGACGTCGTGGAAAATTAACCACGCTTAACCCAGATGCATGGCATTTCATTGACAAACCGTCTCTTATAGGTGTTCTACCTTCCAAAGCATACAAGACCAAGAGCAGCAGCAACGTCAAAGTCTTACCGGTTGTACACCTAAACAAAGAGAGAAGGTATAGAGAAGAAAAAGAGGCGAGAGACGGTGTGGTCGTCGTCTTGGTCGGCGGGTCTTCACACGCCCTTGCTGCAACCTTTGTTTGCCTCTCTTTCGGCGTGAAAACGTGAAAAGAAGGGAGAGAGACCAGAGAAGGTTTTCGGCTGATTAGGCGTGAAGAAGCGTCACGCTCGTTTAGGTGGATGTATATACACGCGAGAGCTACGGCGGCGGTGCAAAGGTGATGCCGACGACGACCAAGGGATATATCTGTCGCACGCTCCGTGTGTGTCTCTCTATAGGGCTATAGCTGCTGCGGCTGCGCGTGTGTTTGAAAACGAGCGGTGCATTTTATTTTATGTGTTAAAATGTCTCAATGGGCTGTGGACGGGACCACCGAATGCGTGCGACAATGGGGAGGAATATCGATCTGTCGCACACGCGCGGAGTCTACAAACGGGGCCGCGGCGAGGTTTTCCCTCTTCTTTCCTGTGTGGAAGGAAAGTCACGTGGACATGCGTATCCATGCGTCGGATGCTGGGCGACAATTTTTCTGATCTACCGGGGGAGTGAAAGAGCGAGAAAAAATGCGTGTGCTCGCGCGAGTATTAGCCGCAGAAATCGATGTCGAATGGAAATAAGACAGCACGGACAAAAAATTCGAAACTATGCAGCCCTGCAGTTGATTTTCTAAAATCTTTCTAAAAATATAACGAGCGAGTATTTCCGCGCGCAGAACAGGCATCGGCGCTATTTCTCCGCGTGCGCCGGCAAACAAATCACTCTCACCTTTGGCCCAGCCATGAGCGTACGTGTTTCTCGCTCGGCCGCCGCTGCGGCATTAGCATTTTCTCTGCATTATTTCGGTACATAACACAGCCTCCGACCGTATAAACCCATCGACGGCGGCGGCTGCGGCGGCGATCGCGCGTCGGTGTGGGCTATGATCGAGAAAAATAGAATATAGCCGGCAGGTGGCGGCATCGAATCTCCATCTCTCTCTCTCCTGAAGATTAATGCCGCGCGGCTCGCGCGCGAGTATATATATACAGACTCACAGCCTTGGCTTCGCTGCAGGCAGAGTCGTCTTTTTGTCGAACCGAGCGCGAAGAGAGAGAAAGATAGAGAGAGAGAGAGAGAGAGAGAGAGAGAGAGAGATCGAATGTGCGATCGGCAAAGCAAGTCTCTCTCTGTGTGTGTGTGCAAGTGCGAGAGAGTGAGTATAGGCCACCAGCAGAGCTCGCCGAGAGTGAGACCACCTCGGGACTGCGCTCTCCTCCGCAAAAAGAGAGAGGGATAAGAAGGAGAAGAAGAGGAGGAGGAGGAGGAGGAAGCCGTGGAGGGAGATAAGAGTGAGAGAGAGAGGCCCACCCGATCTTAAAAGAATGCGCGTGTGCGGTGCATATAAGAGAGCGACCGGCTCTGGGGATGGTGTATAATGATTTCGAAGGAGAGTGAGAGAGAGAAAAGTTCCTCGCTGCTGCGTGTGTGTATGTGTCTCTGTCCAGCCAGTTTGACTAAATAATATGCGAGAGAGAGAGAGAGAGAGAATTTGGGCTTAGCGGCGCCAAGTGCTTTTAACAGATAAAAATGAGAGAGAGAGAAAGAGATGGAGGAAGGGGGGGAGGGAGAAGCCGCGAGCGGCCCGCGTCGATTAACTCGTTATCAGCGCGGCTGCCGATGCCTCGACTGCTACCTTTTCCCCTTGAGCCTCCGCGTCTCTCCGCCTGATGTGTACGCATGTATATATGCGCATGCAGAGGCAATTAGCGGCGATGCGAGATCGAAGAGCGGAGCCACCGCCGACGCCGCCGTCGCTGAGAATTTGGGTGCTTTTCTGGAAATGCGCGCAGCGCGGAATTCCGATCAGTGACTCGCTTTTTTTTTGTAAACACACGCTCGAAGCCTTGCTTGCGCTGCTGCAGCAAGTAATGGATTTCACGGAAGTAAGGGCTCTGCGGCACAAAGTTTTCCGTCTACACCAGCAGCGGGCAGCTCAGGGTCTCTTTTTCAAAATTAATCGTCGTCCGAGATTTTTCACTCGCGCGCACAAACGCCTCGTTTCACACATATATACACGAGGGTATATGTGGCGAAGCAGGGCGAGTGCTTACGAGTATATATATATATATATATATATATATACAGCAGGGCCTTTTTATATAGCTACGTGGTGTGCAGCCCTTCGGGCTGTGCACCGCACACCGGCTGAAGCCTCGCCTCGGTTTTACGAGCGCAAAATCACGCGGCCTCTGATGATTATACCAGCGGCTCTCTCTCTCTCTCTGCCAGCAGTGCAAGACTTTCCGAAAATTAGAACGAGTATATGTGTACAAGTGTATTGGTGTGTGTGCGTGTGTGTGTGTGTGTGTGTTGTGTAGACGCCTTCTCGTTAGGGCTGCTGCTGCTGCTGCTGCAGTGCGAAAAAAACGAGGAGAGGGAATTTTATCGCCTCGGGTGGATCTACTCGGTCTCGCGCGCGAGAGGAGGTTATATCCACACACGCTAGTCCGAAATTGTATATTGTTTATACGGTAAAGGGTGCAGAAGGTGTGTACGGGTATCTATGTGTGTGTGTGCGTATGTGTGTGTTTGTGTGCGAGGTTGGCTTTTCGGAGGCGAAATATTCTCACTTCGATGAAGTGATTATTTCTCGGATGCGCCGGTGCCGCCGCCGCTGCCGCCGCCGCTGCCGCCGGATGAATTTCAGGGTTGCGGTGTGTGTCTTCTCCTCCTCCTCCGCCTCTTTCTCATCCTTCCTTCGCTCCAGCTCCTTTATATATATACATATATACACCTTTTCGGATTTCTCTTGGCTTCGGCTCGTTTGCGCCGCATCCTCCTCCTCCTCCTCCTCCTCAACGTCGTCGTCGTCGTCTCCTTTCTTGTTTGCGCGCGACTGGGGCCCCCGTGTTCTCTCCTCTCGTTCTTCGTGTGCGTGTTAGGATTCCGGGATACACGCCGAGTCAGCGTTTCGCTATTTCTCGCGAAAAGAAGGCTGTGTCGCCGCCGCCGCTCTTTTTTTCCTCTCTTTCGTGCAAAGTCGAGTTCGCTCTCGCTCTTGGTGTTTTTTCGGCTCGCGGGGAAAGAGAGAGAGAGAGAGAGACGTTTTTTGTCGTGTCGCTCTCTGCCGCTGGGCTTTTGGGCGGGATTTGCACGAGAGAGCGCTTTGAAACATGCGAAAAAGGAGCGAGCGAATCGCGTGTGTTCGTCTCCGTTTCTTTTCTTCTCTCTCTCTCTGTCTCTATCTCTCTCTCTCTCTGTCTATTTCTCTCTCTCTCTCTCTGTCGTCGTCGTTGTTGCGTTAGAGGAGGATTGTTAACTCTTTGAATGCGGTTATAAATAGCGAGCGGGCGGATTGTTGTTTTTTGAGCCTCATTGTCTTGCCCGCTTCGCGCTGGTAGAAAGGTGTGTCTCGTTTTTTTTTCGCGCAAGCTAGAGGATGAAAAATTATTTATGTATATATACGAACTGGAGAAGGTATTAACTTTTTGCGGGATTTTCGTGAATGATTTACTGGCTCTTATACGGTTTTGTATTTAATCACTGTATATACTGAATTGTCTGTATTTTTTTTTATACGAGGCCAAAAAAAGCAGGCAACTTGCCACACGAATCGCGCTAAACATCGTTCGGCTGGCAGCTCTAGAACCAGCCTCAAAATACATACACCACTATTCTTTGCGACACACCGGGTTTCCCATCTAGACACTCATCTCAGTGTCTACGTATCTACGCAGGACAGCTGTGAATGAGTGAACGCTACAATTCTAATGTTGGCATTCTTAGGATGAAGTGTGCGACACCGAACTGACAGAATATAACACACAGAGGAGCTGAGTTTTTGCGGCCGCGCGCACGCGGGCTTTACAAGGTGATGAAAAGCTTGATGGTTTATGGGTGAGTTGACTTTTCCGTTCGTTCTTTCAATCGTAACAGAGAGAGAGAGAAAGAGATAGAGAGAGAGGGTACAAACACACACATATATACACACACACAAAGATGCCAAAAATCTTGTGGGTCGGGGAGGTTTTACCGGATTTCCAGGTGCAGCCGAGGAGAGCTTAAGAGCTGCCGTGCGTTCGCGTGTATTCAAAATAAATGTCAATGAGCTGCGGAGCTTGAGGAATTTTGTATATGTTGTGGGTTTTACGACAGAGAGAGAGAGAGAGAGAGAGAGAGAGAGAGAGAGAGAGAGAGAGAGAGAACAGCTGGTACACCGGTGAGTATCGCATTGAGTGGATTTAACGGGCGATCTAACAAATTTGTCATCTTGGCTGCATAAAGGGAATTACAAGGAGTTCTTAAAGAGGAAAAATTCTGTCGTCGGTTTAAAGGTATATACGTATACTATTTTCATTTCCAGTCTCGTTTGCGCGGCGGCGTATACATATAATGCGAGGTCTCGCTTTTGTGTAGCGCGTTGTTCGCGTTAGTTTGTTGCTCGTTGGAGGAGGGGATGAAAGTGTTTGCTTAGGCGACACTTTGTGCTGTTGCCGCTTTTAATGCTTGTTCCTCTTTGTGTATATAACGTTTAGGATGCTTGTAGGATGAGAATCTTTTTATTCTGCGAAGTTTTGTTGAATTTTGCGAGTGCCAAGTAATTTGAAACTTTTCGACCATTTATTTGTGGACTGTGTATTTAATTTCAGGAAGAAATATGGATATTCAATTTTGTAAACAATAATATTATAGAAAATATCAACGTTTCATATTTTAATTGCATAACAGACGTAATAGGTTGGATCGACATTTTTTTATATCAATTAAATAAAGAAAACGCTGCGAACCAATTATTTTTCCGCAGCCGAAACCTCAAAAAATCACTTCACTTCACGACCTGCTAGTCAGAAATAATCATCTCATTCGCAACAAATAGAATATCCATTGAATTCGAGAGAACTGAGACGAAGAAAACAGCAGCGCACAGTATAGCATCCAACAAATTTTCTCTCCCTTTACAGCATCCCCCTTAGCCGTTGTGGTAACAGTTCTCCGGAGAGTGAGAGAGAGAGAGAGAGAAAGAGAAAGAGAATGAAAGAGAGAGGGGCACAGGTATATAACAAGAAAAATTTCTGTCTTTTCCAAGCGACGGCAATGGAGCTACTCGGCCTTTAAGCGTTTCCCTTTGTCCGATATTCCGTATTTTCACTCCAAATAATCCCGCGGAGACACTGAATGGCTCGAGCGAACTAGTATAGCCGTCGCCGCCTATTCCATTCACTACGGAAATTCTCTATCCTCACTCTCTCTCTCTCTACCTCGAGCTTCTGAAAAACCTAATTAATGAAAAATGAAAATAAAGAAGAGGAGGTGGAGGAGAAAACAAACTGGTGGATGAGTCTGCGGTTATATTTTCGTTTTACGATGCCTTAGGAAACACTGGCGAGTTGTTCGAGGTGTTGTTAAGGTTGTGGGTTTTCAGGTAATCCTCCTCCGCTCTGCTCTTCTTCTTCTTCTTCGTCTTCTTCTTCTTCTGCTTTCGTTCCTTTTTTTTATGATTTTTTTGAGTGGTTTCGTAGCTGCGGCGTGATTCGGAGTGTGGCAGCACTTTTAGTTCCCATAGTCTTTTTTCCCATTTCTGAACTCTCTGATGGAACAATCATCGGCTCTTGCTTGAAACCTACCTTAGTGTTTTTTTTCGTTAGGATAGCGAGTGATGGGTCAATTCGCCACCAACTAGACTGATCTTTACGATCTAACTGATTCACGTCAAGAAGGTCTATTCAAAAATATCGATTGCTGCAGTGAATCTATATCTTATGCATTTCCCAGATAACCTGCATTAAACGGCCGCAGTTGCAGCTAAAGAAATCCGGTGTCTCATCGTCACCATCCAATCGAATCAATTCTCTGGGTCCCTGAGCAAACAATCGAAAATCTGTATCAGAGGGAAAAAAGCAGCAGCGGCAATGCGGCGAGAGGCGATCGCTTTGAAAAAGTCAAGAAAGAATTACTCCGATATCCAGGGGCCGCTCCCGCGGGTAACTAAATCGTGTGTCCCACTGGCTTTTCATCTCCCGTCCCACTTGCGCCGTTCACGACGTCGTCACTTCTTTTCTGGCTTCGTCGTCGTCGTCGTCGTCGCCGCGTCGGCTTCTCTCTATAACAGTTAAGCAGCGAGCAGAGAACCCGCGCTCACTCACTCTCTCTCTCTCTTTTTTATTTCGTTCATCTCCTCCTCCTTCTCTTCCCTCCTCTCTCGGTTTCTTTCTCACCGCTTCATCGCCTCCCTCGGACTCAGTCACTCGCGGCACCTTTCATCCCACCAACCAATGGCCCTAAAACTCTTGGGAATACACACACAGAGTTGGCCAGTGCGACGGAAGGCCTAGATGTCCTATATAGTGTATAACACGAATTGTGAAGCGGGGTAGGGGATCATCCTTTTTTAACGAGCCGCATGACGGAAAAATGCCTTATTACCGCACCGTTCGACAAGCTTTTTTTCTTCTTCTCTCACTCTCTCTCTCTCTCTCTCTCTCTCTCTCTCTCTCTCATTTCCCGCGGTGTGTCCATTCACAACTTAACACTCGCTTATACACGCATCTCGTTAGTTATATATCGTGCACTCGACCGGTTAATATTCACGAAAATTTACGGACTTTCGGTTCGTCGGAGAAAAATCGGTTGACAGAACGAACCACGCGCACGCTTCTTTCTTTTACTCCGCTTTGGAAAGTACACGGAACGAGTTTTTTTTTCTTTTTTGGGAGGACAGAATACGTGTGGCTTCTTTCTTTTTTTTTTATCGTATAGATGAAAGTTACGATACAGGCTGATAATCTAGTGACGTTTTTTATTGCGCCGGTTCGTAAAAGTTTCTATATAAGATGCCGATGATCGAATTGAATTTTTTGTTTATTTTAGATATACTGTGTATATATATATATATATAAGAAGCAGCGCGCGGCACTTGATTGGCTCTTGGTTTTTATGGCTATTCTTCGGCTTTTACGAAATACCAAAAATCTACTATTTAAATGAGAGTTCTACACGAGGTATAATTAACAAGCTCGTTATATACTTTGACACAAAGGTCTCGACATCGGCATAAAAAATATGTGTTTATTGCACAGGGGGGTTGTGTGTGCGGCGGCGGAGCATGCAAAAAAAGAAAAAGCACAAAAGTGCATATTTAGTTGTGTGTGTGCGCGCGCCACGCGATATTGTCAACAATTTGAAAAAGCAGGACGATATAATAAAACGACGTGTAATTGCGTTAATGATACGCCTACGAGGAAACGACCGATTTAGCAAAGTTTCTCGGCAGCAGTTTATATGCTAAATAGAACGGGTCAGGAGTGAAGATAATTATCATACAAGCGGGCCTTTTTCATACATACATATATACATATATGTGTGTGTATATCTGTATTATATATATATATGTATATATATGTATATATATGTATATACATATTGTATAAATTACACGTTACGCGCACATTTAATTTGCGAGAGAGAGAGAGAGAGAGAGAGAGAGAGAGGCAAGAATAGGGCTCGCAATTTTAGTGCAAAAATGAATTTTAAAATCTGTCGTATCTCGGGCACAATCATCACCACCGCCGACTTGTCTTCAACTCGTTTATATTATACGGAACCAAGATGTTGCCGTACATTGTCCGCCACAACCGACAATTAACATTTTTCACAATGGCACGGTAATAACGTTTTCTTTATATATACATCTCGTAATTTACACTAGATTAACGAACAGATTGTGCACGAGAGAAAGCTGCAATAAAACCTTGCTCGAAATAAATCAAATCTGCCTCTCTCGTGTACACCCCTTATAAGAAAAAAAAAGCACGCCCTCTTAACCACAAGAAAAAAAAAAAAAAAAAAAGAAAAGGAGGAGGAAAATCCCCCAACGCGCGTGAAAAATTGATTTACACCGACTCTACAGCAGCCGCAGCAGCAGCAGCAGCCCTAATCCAATGTAGTACCACCCTGGACGACGAAGTTAAAGCTAGAAATCATTAAACCATCTGCCATTAAATATCTCTCCGAAGGCAGCTAGCTCTCTCCTCTCCCCTCTCTCCCCCTTTCTCTCTCTCTCTCTCTCTCTCTCTCTGCCTGTATTTTTAAGCCGCCGCTGAAGCTATGTAATACCATACACGAGTCACGCGTGTATACACACCGCGTGTGCGCGCGCGCGCGCGAGCCATACACGCGGGGCTCCTGCCATTGTACGGCTGTTTGTAGCAGCGCTCAGCTACATTAATAAATTCCACCTCTCTCTCTCTCTCTCTCCCTCGCTCCGCTACATTCGTATATATGTGTATGTACACCTTAACCACCATCACCAGCACCACACGCCTAAGCTTCGAGTTACCGCGACTTTCGTACAAAAGTTCAAAGCGAACTGCTGCTGCTGCTACTACTAGAAGCCACACGTGTATAGGCGCGCGTTGTTGGACACAAAGCGAAGGTATAAGGCGAACAAGCAAAAAAGACGGCGCAGCGCCGACGCCGCAAGTGTTGACCGCGCGCGCGTGTGTGCAGCAGCGCACCGAGAGCGAAACCCGCTGAGAGAGTGAGTGAGAGAGAGAGAGAGAGAGAGAGAGAGGGTCTCTATGTAAGTATATCGCCACGTATACCCTCTCTTGGTACACTAGGGCTCACAAGTTTTTCGAGGCCTATTCAGATACGTGCTGAGATTGCGCGCCGCCTCTCTGGCAGAGAGGAAGAGGCCAAGCTCTTTTAGCCGAGGAATTTTTAGAGCGCTATTATATACCTCGTGGTGGCCGAGGTCTGCTCTCTGAGCTTCTGCTCTAATTTGAAGTGTGGACTTTTAGCGTCCGCCGCTGCTGCTGGTTTTACTGTTAGAGTTGGTGTAATTCTTTGGATGTGCTGCGAAATCGTTGTTGCGATATGCGCTTTACTTATGCGAACAGATCGATCCTTAGTTTTTGGACAAACTGAGCCTATTGCAATTAGAACAATAGCCGAGGCTTCGAGCGATGGAAAATTGAGGCTGCAGTTTATATCTCTCTCCGGAGCGCGCAAGAGAATGCAAATCTTCCAATTTCGAATACCTGCACAGCTAGTCGCACCTAATTGGCAGCCGCAAAACGAGCCTTTCCAATCATCGAGAGAACACCCCGCAGAGTTTTTCCATCGTTCAACCAAGGCACCGGCTAACCGAAATCAGTTCTCTCTCCGAGTGCCTCGAGCTAACGAAAAACGCGCGGCTTTCTCACACACATAGGCGTGCAAGGAACAAGGCATCTCTCACAAACTTGTGAGGGCTAGTGTACTCTCCTGTAGCTTACATACGTACAACAGCAGCAGCAGCCTGCCGAAGCGCATATAGTCAGCCGTTGGACTGCTGCTAGCGGCGTAATACGCGTGCAGTAAAACTATACGAGGCAAGATAGGCCTCTCTCTCTCTCTCTCTCTCATGGTAGAGTGAGAAGCCACGAGGAAGTCGGACACACGCTAATCGCTTACACGAGTATAGAGAGAGAGAGAGAGAGAGAGAGCGAGAGAGAGAGACAGGGGTAGGGCGGCGCGGTATATGACTCGTCGTCGTCGTCGAGGCTCTCACGAGATGCATCCGCGAGAGAAGAGAGGAGATCGTGTCGCGCGCGCGCGAGCGAGCGCGAGGAGCCTCTTGGGCGAGAAACTTGATGCCTTCGGACGAGAGAGAGAGAGAGAGAGAGAGAGAGAAAGAGAGAGGCTCCGTGTATAATAACCTCGCTCACCGCGAGCGCGCTGGAAAGTGGTAAAAGCGTCTTGTGCAGAGGATCCGAGGGAAAAATTCGCTTTAATTTAAAAGCGCGGCGTCGGCGGCGGCCCCGTTAGAAGTTTATACCTCTTTTATACACGTGTCGCGCGCTGATGCTGCTCGTTCGATCGAGCAGTGTATGAAAAAGATGCGGCTTTTTTTCTTTTGTTTCGGAAGAGCCGCGAGTGATTTAGCGGTTGTCGAGCTTTTTGTTCGATACGGAAAAGTTTGTTGGATGTAAGGAAGGAGGCTGTTTTGTTTATACGTGCATATATTTGATATCGCGTTGCACGAGGCGCGCATCAATTTTTTTAGAGGCTCGGGCACACTCGAAAGAATGTATTATGTGTCGGGACACTTAATAAAGTTATAATACGAGAGATTCTTTTCCGAGATATCGCTAGCCACCGCACACGCGGACACGAAATATTATAATGAAAAAACGTTTCCTCTCTTAGTCTTTTTTTTCGGGAGCGCGTTTTAATATTCTATGATTGGGCGGAGACGAAGAGGGGAAAAAAAAAGAAGAGAACCCGATACGTCCGAGCATACGATGCGTGAAAATGCACTCGAGGTATATGCTAAGTTCCGTATTACGAGGAATTCCTCGAGGTCGCCCCGTTGTAGTATAGTCGAGAAAACGAAATTTTAGGTTGAAACACGATACAGTTTCTCACATGTGTGCGGCTAGCTAGAGAATAAGCGAGCGAGCGAGAGGAAAAAAAATGTGACTAGGCATCCTCGTCGAGAGAAACTCCATATGATCGGTCGGTGGTAATGAGCTTAAACAGGGGCTTCTATTTTACTGTATTTATATTGCGAGGGGTAGGAAAAAAAGAAGAGAAACGAGCGCGCGCGCGCGGCCACAAGTGAGCGAGGCTCGTATTACGCGCCGCGCGGCCAATCGCTTTCTGCTACCAGGAAAGTATATTAAAATTTTAAAGAGGAGAGGCACTCGAGAGCTAGCGCTCATTCGAACGCGCCGGGGCAGTATGAAATTTTCTCTCTATAATTGTACTGAACTCGAGAGAGGCAACACACACACACACACACACACACACACACACACGATTTTCCATGAAAATATAGCCGCTGCATATCAAATCTCGCAGTGTATCTTTAATAAATTGAGAATGGGTCTCCGGCTTTGATTTATCGGACAATTATTAATCCGATGTAAATCTTTCCCCCTCCCCCTCTATTCTATGTATAAGTGTATACACGGTTTTGAGGTATATGCGACGATTATAAAAATGCTAATAACATCGTGAATTCCGCCGCGCGCGGTCGAGTGCATTTAACGGCGCTGGATTATATTCGTCGTCGTCTGTGGGGTATCGAGTATTTTTTTTTTTTTTTCGAAAAATGAATTTTTTTTAATAATTGGAATCTGCCCGCGAGGCAGACTGACATTATTACTCCACTATGCAGTCAGGCCTCGGGCCAATTCCAATATAACTGACATTATACCTATCTCGCGGCTCTCACCGACGTCAATCGCACCACACACACACACACACACACCCAAACACACACATGTGCTCGCGCCTTTTTCCACATTTCCATCTCTTTTATATAACCTCATCTCTCTTTTTTTTTTAAATCCTGTGTGTATAACATTCGAAATGCATCTCTCTGCGGGCTTTAAGAGCAAACGTTTTCATTAGACAAAGAGCATCGGCCGAGCGGCGGAATTTCATCAAAAATCTATTTCCGCGTGATGTAATAGCCCTCTCTCGACGTCTCTCTTTCACTTTAATCAAGGCCTCTAACTGAAAAACAAAAAAAAAAGGAGAAGAAGAGGAGGCGTCGGCGGCGTTATATACCATGGATACGAAGTACGAGAGAGTCTCTAGAAGAAAAAAAATTCAATTTTTTCCCCCGGCTCTTTTCAACTTTTACGTCGCGCGCGACGGTTATACGGCGTTAAATAACAGCTCAGGGGGTTTTCTCTTCCTCGCGCGCCCGCATGGAGGTGAGACACTTTTTTCTCTCTCCTCTCCTTCTCTCCTCCTCCACTCGGCTTCTTCTCTCACACTCTGCCAGAGTACGTAAGTCTAGCCTGCTCTTTCTCGCTCGCGCACACAGGAGTGTAAAATCTCGTTCCCGCGACGACGCCAACTCTTGCAGCGTCATCCTCTACACACACACACACACACACACACACACACACGTACACAGAGAAAGACGGACCTGGTAACGCCACGTCTCAATTTCATACTCGGTAAAGTAACACGTAATAATTCCGTATCGGTCAATTAACCTTCTCGGCCGTTACATTGTGCTCTGGGTTGTAGCCCCGCCGCCGCCGCCGCCGCGCCGCCGTCGCCGCCGTCGCCACAACCATCGAGAGTACAAGCTTTGATCGGAACCGCGGAGCGTGACAATCGTGACGGATTTATACATTGTAATTATATGCGCGTGTGTGCGTGTGTGCGTGTGTGTGTGTGTGCGACGGTTGACGCGGGAGATAAAAGGGGACGGATGTCCACGCGGAGATATATATGCTCGTCGAGACCTTTTAGTAAAATGCATTTTAGGAGTCGAGAGAGTTTTGTGAAAATATCTTGGATACAGTTATGATGTCGAAGGAACGTGTGTAACTGTGAATTTTCGGTTTTCTAAATGGGGGGGAAGGCGTTTTAGAAAATATATAATTTAACAAATTTACGGTGAATACGTAATGTTTGAAAGCTGGTTGTGTACAATGACATTTGAACGTTCAAACGGCGAGTATATATTCAAATTTCAGTAGTTGAAAAGCTTCGATATACCGACGCTGTTCCGCATATTTTCAAGTTAAGCAAATAATATAAAAGAAAAATGCTAAATTTCCGATATTTGTATTCCAAACGCGAAGGTGCACAGTCTTATTTGAAATCCTATAAATTTGTAATATTATTTCTAAAGTGTATACGCGCCGTCCGAGCAGAGAGGAACGAAAAGGCAGTTAGCAAATACACACACACACACAGACACATACGGATATATTCGTGTGAAAAATAGCCATCGCGCTGTAAGAGAGATATTACAAAGCTCCATTCACGAATGTTTCAGGTTATCGGGCTAAATAAATATTGAAAAGCGATTGAAGCGAAATAAACGCTCTGGCGAGTATTTGAAAATGATAATAAACCTCGGTTGCGACTGACAATATAAGTAAGATACATCCTCTATATACATATATGCAGCTCCAGAGAGAGAGGGAGAGTCTCAATATCCCCAAAGAGAGGCAGAGAAACCCGTTACGTATACATACAGTCATAGTCACACAGTGCACGTGTGGCAGGAAATATCGGCGAAGAGTATGTACACTTTCTAAATTGTCGACGGTTTCGAGGGAAAATCCGAGGGAAGTCGCCTTGGTATATATATATATATATATACAAGTGACTGGCAAAGAGCCGTTTCTTAATGGACGTTGACTTTCCAACTTATCCGAGCTGAATGCTATCAGTCTAGTTTAAGTATACGGACGAGAGCCGCGATGATGATAAATGAAAACTTGCAGCAACGCACGCCTCGCGGTGCGATATTAATTCAGCTTGAAATGGACGTTTCTCGATAACGATACTTTTTTTTCTTCCCGGCATTGTCTGGAATTCAAGCGTTCGTTAACGCCGTATATACATGAAAAACACTCTTTCTTCTTGCACGAAAAAAAAGGGGGGAAAGAGAAGTTTTATATATATATGTGTGTGTATGGTCTCGCACTCTCGCCAGAAACGAGTAAATAAATTCGAACGCGTGTTAAAGCCAACGCTCGTATCTTATCCCGCGCGCTACAGAGAACCTAATATCTTCGAATCTCAGCCGTTCGTTACCCAATACTCAACCAATATACCATACAACTCGTACGTATAGCCAGGCGAGATCAATGCACTTGATTCCTAATTTTCCATCCAACTAAAAACCGACGTGTTTTCCACATTGCACCGTGTAAATTAACCTCGTCGCCACCGCCGCGAGAGAGTCGATAAATTTCCGTATACCTCGAAAGCGCGGCGGCGCTTTGGCTCCTTATATCCCCGACGGTGCGCGCGCGCGCAAATTATTACAATGTATACCGGTAAAAGAGCTCGAAAAATTCTCTCTCCTCGTGTGCTGCAGTTGTTGCAAGCGCATTTATATATATATATAACATCTCTCGGCACTCGCGGGTGCATTCCGTGCGGCCAGCCACATTCCACTCGTAATACACATACGTGGAAAAAGTGTTATAATACCTGTATATGCATACAAACTGAAAGCACAGCAGCAACAGAGAGTGAGAGAGAGAGAGAGAGAGAGAGAGAAAAAGAAGTACGAGCAAGACGGCAGCAGCAGGCAGACGCACTTTAATTTGTGCACATGCGCGCTCGCGCCCTCGGGAAAATGAGGATAAGACTCCTAAGGCTCTCTCTCTCTCTCTCTCTCTCTCATACGCACTCCCACTTTTCTGCGAACGAATACATAGGCGCTCGCGCGCGCGTCAAGGCACGTATATACATAATGCATGAGAGTGAGTGAGCGAGAGAGAGAAAGGGATATTATATAGCCCTCCCTGTATGCTTTTCTCTCCGAGATCTAATTAAACGACCGAGAGAGCTTCCCCTACACACACACACACTCCCACGCGTGTGTATACGCATGCTGTTCTCGCTCGCTCTCGTTCGTCCTGTTCGTCTCCTCTCTCCTCTCTTCTCTGCCTTTTTTCCAACTTTTTCGCTGCTTTTTTGCAGTCGCTGCCTGCGCACCTACTACCGGCCAATAAATCGCTCTCTGGACCGAACCGCCAGCGCGTCTATGGTCTCTCTCCCTTTCTACCTGCTGCTGCAGCTCCAGGCGCCGTACACACACACTCACACATACAGCTTATATTATACGTGCGTGTGCACTCGAGACTATATAGATATGCATATGCGAGGGAGACAGAGACTCGAGGAAATTGCTCTCCGCCGTTGTTAAGCGTATGCACAGGTATATACGAGGAGTGCAGTGTAGTGCATGTGCGTGAAAAACGAGTGGACGAAGGATTTATTTTTTTTCGTTGATTCGGCTTCGGCTACAGCGAGATTTTTTTTTTTCGACCCGCGCACACGTATATACACTCTCGATGAAGTTATCAAGCTATATAGGCGCGCATATCGTCGAGGAAACGCATTTATAATTAGAAAAATGATTGTACTGAATCATCGTTGAGGAGAGATAAGAGATAGAGAGAGAGAGAGAGAGAGAGTTTTCCGAGAATAGCTTATATACACGAAGAGTCTCAAAGTAGTTGATCCTGGCAATTTTAACTTGGAAAACGATCCATATACACGCCCTCACGTATACACACACAGGCCTGCATTTTCCCCGAGATTTATACATTGCGTGTGTATATATGTATATATAGAGGCAGGGATAGGGAAGCAGAAATAGCGACATGTATAAGATCGGCCTAACTAGATATAAAGGATGTTCCCCGTGCGTCTATGTATAAGCGGAGGTGAAAGTATCTCTCTCTTGGCGTGTTCCTGGAAGTTGCTACACGATGTCATCGTTTGACGTTATGGGGATTTGCTAAAACTTTTCGGTGAGTGTGGGAAATTGACGAGTAAACTCTCGCGCGCGCGTCTATCTTCTTCTTTTTTTTTTTTATTATAACGTTCCTCCAGGTATAATAATGCCGAGGGAAAATGCCAATTTATGCTGGATATACGGGCTTCGCTCGTGATGAGGGTATACACACACACACACACAAACATACACGCGAAGACGTTCTACATTAGCTTGTTTGTTGTGCTGTTACGTAATGGATAAAAGGATCGTTTAAAGGGACGATTTAATTCTCTCTTTCTCTCTCGCGAGCGTTAGTCTGTAGTGCAGAACGAATTCTAACGGACACGCGGCGCGGCTTTTACTCGAGCCCTCGATGACGTGCTTTATATTTTATAATACGAAGATGTTCTTGGCGTTCTGCATGTTTGTTAAGCATGCGGCTGCAGTTGTCGTGTCGTCCTAATGATATTTTTTTCTTTCTCGAGACAGAGAGAGGGAGTTTCATAATTAAAGCGTTTCTCTCGAGATATTTCAAAAGAAGTTCTTTCTCTAAAGCGTTTTGCGTGTATAATCCACATGTACGGACTGTTTCGTTTCGTTTCGTTTTTTTCTTTCTGCTCATGCCAACTTCAAAGAGGCATTATACAAGAGGATTTAGCATGGCGGAAAGGCAAATGTAAAAGAAACGAGAGGAGCGTAAAATTGTCGTAACGCTCGGTTAAAAGAGCGCCGAATGATAATAAAATAAAAAACATTCTCTCTCTCTCTTTCTCGGCAATTATGCGAATTCGCTTGAACAAGAGTGAAGAGAGAGGATGAATCACTCGGCATCATCGCGTGAGAGAGAGAGAGAGAGAGAGATTATATAAGTAATTATAGCGGCAATAACTTTTTCCCAGTTATACGACGAAAGATACGAGACGATATCATCCGCGCACACACGTGTCTCTCACCATTAAACGCATTCGCGAGTGATATTCGTCTAAACACGAAAAGAAAAAAAACTGTCGCACGAGCCGAGCTTTTAAAGAGAGCAGAAAATATCACGCAGACTTGCAACAGAGAGACCGAAAAGATATATTCTCCGTCTCCTCGGCACGCACAGAGAAACGTTTCCGCTCCTCGCTCTCCCAAAGCTCTGCTCAAGGTTAATGGCAATGGATTTTTCATGTCCAGCCTCTGGCGCGCGAGCGCGCGCTTCTATTAAGTTATTATGGCATTGGCGCGCCGCCGCCGCTGCTGCTGCTGCTGCTGCTGCTGCTGCTACGTCCTCGCTCTCTCTCTCTTTCTCTTTACATCTGTCAAAACGTGCCGAGAGGCGAAGAGATGCGCTCGTAAAACGTGCTCGCACCGCCGCGCAGTTTCGCGTTACTTTGACAGTTTCGTGTGAAAACCTTAAATTAGTTTGCCGCTGTGTTGTAGCGCTGTTGGTTTCTTGTCTATATATACTTGCTATCTCTCGAGCTTGTCTCTTTCTCTCTCTCTCTCTCTCTCTCTCACTCCTTGACGATGCAGCAGCAGCAGCAGCTCGCCTAGTTTGGCAAAAGCAGTTATTGTTTGATTGCACGGCTGTCCGTTACGGGCTTAATTAGGGAGTGGGAGACGGGCGCGCGACACGGTGATTTTCTATGCTGACAAGCCTGCGGTCGGGGGCTGTTAGAATTTTCTGCGCCAACTTGTACAAATTAGTCGCGGTATAATATCGGCTGTTTAGCGTCCAATTAACAGTGAAAACTTTACTGGGTGTGTAGCGTATACATTTTTTATGCTCAACTTATATATATATTGGCCAGCTTTGCGCGCGATTCGAATGCATAAACTGGAGCGCGCGCAATTAAGGAAATTCGGAGTGCCGAGATGGCGAAAACCGCTAAATCCAGGTTAATTTAGCAACACACATATACGACAAACAATGCCGTAATAGGGGAAGCGCATGAGCTGCGGGATGGGAACAGAAATATTGTGTGTGTTTGTGTGTGGCGATGCTTGCGTGTGCACTTGTATTATTTTTCTCTCTGTCTGTCTCTCGATATTACACAAGGCGAAAACGTTAATTGAGGATAAGAATAACAAAGTACCATATTGTTGGCCGCGAGGAAACAATCATTCCATGTCATTCGCTCACATCTATATATATATATATATATATATATATACGTGTGATGTGTGTGTATATGTATGTAGAGGGAGAGTTGAGTCAGCAAAAAATGGTGACGATCCCTACGTTTGATTTGTGTCGGCCATTGCTTCGTGCCTTCGTCTCTTTCTCTCTCTCTCGCGCGCTCGGCTCTCTTCCATTAACCGTCAAGCAGAGCCGAGAAAGGGTTTTGTCTTCCGACTGCCAAGATACTCTCTCTCTCTCTCTCTCTCGCTCTTTCTGTCTCCCGTTCGATGAGTTGTGTATTATACGTAAAATCTCCGACTTCAATTGAGCGAGTACTTCAACTTGCGTCACACAGGCGTGTGCGCGAGTGATTGGATTTTTTTTCGGGCGTGTATACAGGGTTCGTAAAAAATAAGAGAGAGAGAGAGAACGAAACATTCGAATCGTTCGGTGCTCTTTTTTTTCGGACGCCGCCGTTCATTTGCTCTATTCAACTCTCGTGCTCTGTGTGTGTATTATGCGAACAGGAAAAAAAAATTGCACAATTGAGGTTGAAATCGAATATTCTAATTCTTTTTTTTATCCCGTACTCGAAGGAGAAAGAGAGAGAGAGAGAGGAACAAATGCTTTTTTCTGCTATACATTTCGAAAGCTGTGCATTAGATCAGCGAGTATAATATAGTACATAGCCATTTAAGCCACACAGCGCGAGCCTCATTGGAATGTAGAATATCCACAGAATCCACTATCGGTATATAACCTTTCGATGTATCTTTAAAAGGAAGTAAAGGAGAGTCGAGGTGGGGGGGGGGAGAAAAAATCACGAGTCTTGTAATTAGCGCAGCCGAGGAACCGCACACACACACACACAAAAGAATGTTTATTGCTTTATTTACTCTATACGCGGCCCCGCGAGAGGCACTCGAAACTACAACTACCGGGGCAATCGTTAGAAAAGTTTCACAAGAGAGAGTCCATTACCGGTAAGCCGAAAGGAAGGAGAGTAGAAAAAAAACGCATCTCCGCACCGGTTGCCTAAGAGTAAACATTATAAAATAAGACCGAAAAAAAATCACCGCACCACAGACGGAGGGGGGCCGTACAGTAAGAACCAATAGAAAGCTTTTAGTGCTCAACTTTTTCTGTACCGCTGCTTGTATGTATACACGGCCTCTACCCGATCGTAAACCATTTATTGTGCCCCCGGTACTTTTATATTCCTCCCTTAAAACTCAGATGATACACGCCGATCAACTCGTTCGCCAAATACAAGGAAAAAAAAAGAAGAAGAAAAAAGAAAAGGAAAAGCTAACCTCAAATATTCGCGTGTAGGTGAGGCCTGTTTTGATTTGAATGGAAGAGAGCTGCATTTGAATGCGTCCATCGTCCGCCGCCGACATTATACTACCAAAGGCTCTGGCGCAAAGTACAAGAGAGCAAAACAGAACAAAAAAAAGAAGAAAATATCCAAAGCGAAGCAGTAACTACACTCTTAAAGTCGGTATTATTATCGGGTCTCTCTCTCTTTCTCTCTCTCTCTCTCTCGCTCGGGGAGAGGGTGGAAGGCAACACTATTGTATACCGATCGCATTTCTTGCAAATAAGCCAACCTCTTACTCGCGCACACATGCACGCGTGCAATGTATATGCATGCATGTACGTGTGTGCGGTGCTGCTGGGCGCGGAATACACGTGCTCTTTTCTCGAAGATGCGGTGTGAATGCGAGTTAAACGAAGATTTATACACCGCGGCGGTATAAATATAAACAACAATATGCAATCTCGCGGCATTGTCCGGTCAATGCGAACTAATAAGCCGCGCGCGCGCGAGCGCGTTCCCTCTTTTCCTGTGGCCTCGTGCTCCTGCACCGCTGCTCCTGCTCCCGACCGCTGCAGCGAGTTTCTCCCGCTCTTATATGTACCTTTCGTCACGCCAAAGATTTTACACGGCCGATAGTGTGTGTTAGGCTCTGCATCGGCCGCCGGAGCTCTTTCCTATTGTTTACCCCTGTGTCGTTATACAGCCAGTGTGTTCGGTTTCTCTTTCTCTCTCTCTCTCTCTCTCTCTTTGCTTCTCTCTTGCTCCCTCGCTAATCGCGACCAGGCACAGCTCAATCTTTTGCCTATAGCCGCGTGTGTATGCGCAGAGCGGCTTTTTAATGGGACGGCAAAAATGTCGCGGCGCACGAGTATCTATTTGCTGTGTGGCGCTCGTTTTTGCTATGTATATAGGAATAATATATTTATCGGCCGGTGCACGCGATGTAACGAGAAACAGTGTAGACCCTTTAAGAATGGGCCCATTAATAAGTTTACAAACTCATTGTTAGGATGCCGCTGCCGCCTGATACTCTTCCCTGTAAGTTTGTTGTGTTGCACGTTTTGGAACGAGCATTAAATGCCGCGCCGTGTATTTACGCACGTGATTTTTTGTTTTTTTTTTTCGTTTTGGAGCAAGAGTGGGAGAGAGAGAGAGAGGAAGGATGAAGAGACAATTTCGGGGGATGCGTTGAAGTTCACCGCTAATGAGAGGATCAGCCGGCAAAGATTTGATGATAAATAACGACGAAATGGATACTCGGGACGAGCCTGGATAGGCTGTTTTATTGCGAATGTACTCTCCAGCGGTGCAATCGATGCGCATATAAACAGCGATTTAGCCCTGTCTCTTTCTCCTTTTTAATACTGCTCGTGCACTCCGAAATGAAATTCGAGGCAGTTTAAATGCTTTTTAACTTCTCGGATCATGACGTTGTATGCGTGCGTTAATTAAAAATTATACACTTTGGCGTAATTGTTTAAGGGAGTCGCCGGTGCTATAATCGGCGACAAAAATTAAGTGAGCGCGTTTAAACTTCTGCGGACTCACCAATAAAAAAAACCAATGCATCTTAATTACAGTCGTCACAAAATACACAATATCAATAAGACGATCAAATTGGTCGTGATTTCGTTTGCACAATTGAAATTTAAACTCCGATTATATTCAGACAACGTGTTAGCGGTGCAGTTACGCACGAAATCATTTGCAATTCGCAACTTTGAAAAAAAAATAAGAGATACTCACACTCAAGTCTTCCATACTGCAATTGCCGAGGAACATGAATGCCGCAGCGTGTCGTTTATCTTCCGCTGCAGAAAATAAAGACACCGCGCGCGCACTTTTCCCTTCCTTCCTTGGCTTCTTCCTTCGTCTTCCTGAGCCGACTCTCCTCTACCGTCGCTCGACTCGCGACGTCATCGTGGATAACTTCGCTCCAACAGCGCGAGATAACAAAATCTTCCGTGAGTCCACGTGCGATGGGCTATGTCAACCAATAAAACCGCTCTCTGTAGTTGTCAACCGCTGGCGTACATAACCTCTATATACTTCGACAAACCCACTATTCACTGATTCAGCTTCCGGCGACGCGTGAGTAACGACATTTTTCCTCTGCCTTTCACTTCGAGATACAATGCGTATATACAACAAAATTCTCGGTGTACGTAGGGGGGGAAAAATCCTTACGAAAAACACACGCGCGGGGCAAATAAAGCTTCGTTAAAATATAAGGCCGGCGAGAGATTTTATGCTAGCGAACAACAACGACGTCGGCGGCGGCGGCTGCGGCGGCGGCAACCTGAGGACCACACACAGGCATTCAAGTCTCCGCGCGCGGCGCGGAGCCGATCTCGCGAGATTTCTGCACTGTGCTCTCCGAGGAGAGCGAGAGAGAGAGAGAGAGAACCGGGGAGAGAGAGAGAGAGAGAGAACTCTTCGCTCGCCCTTGCCGCGCTGCTCCTTCGCTCACTTTTTATCCTTTTTTTCTACCTCCTCCCGCTTCTTTTCCCGAATATAATTTATACGTACGCACTGCTCCGGTTTTCTCAACGAGTGTTCCGAAAAGAACTTTTTTTTTTCTCTTAAATAAATAAAGTCTCGCGCACTTTTATTCCAGGTTATATAATAGTTGGTCGCAAAAACCAATGTTCTGACGGGTGCGTTTGTGTACGCGCACTGAAAAGTTCGGTGTTCGGTGCTTGCGATGTAAAAGCGCCGTCGGAGTGTACAAAGTTTCGCTGCACAGAGCCTGGCACAGAATACACGTCCGAGCCGTTCGGCGCTAGCCAGTCGACTGACGCTTGCCGCCGCGAGTCGAGGAGAAGCCCCCGAATACACACTGCGCGCACAGTCGGGTATACACGCGCGCGCCCCTCTCTCCAACAGTGCCGAGAGACCGTCCTGGTGGGGGAAACGACGAAGAAGAAGCGAGCTGCGAGTGCTGCGAGTATCGTGTGTGTATATCTGTGTGTGTGCGTGTGCGTGTGTGTGTGTGCCTGCATTATACACACCACTGCGAAGGGCGGTATTCGCCGAAGAAGGAAGGAAGGGGGAGGTTAGGTTTCTTCTCGCGCCCGCGAGCGGCTTCCTCTCTCTCTCTCTCTCTCTCGCTCTCTCTCTCTCTGGACGAAGTGCATGAGGGCCCACGGGGCGAGAGATAATGCATGTGTGTGTGTGTGTGTGTGTATGTGTGTACTGGCCTACCTGAGTGTATTATGCGTGTATTTACGAGCTGGCTTATCGCGAACGAAAGAGAGGAAGAGAGAGAGTGAGAGAGAGAGAGATAGAGTGAGTGAGTTGGCTCGGATATTGATTTCGGCTGATGGCCAGATCGGAAACGCGCTGCACTGCAATCTCGGCCCCTGTACATACGTGTGTGTATGTATGTGTGTATGGCAGGCGATAGATAAAGGCGAGGGAAGGCGAGAATGCGATTATTATATACAAACAAGATATAAATTTTTTTTGCTTTCGAGGCCGCTTCTTCTTTAATTAAGTACGAGGCGGAGTTGATTGATTTTTGTTTGGAGTGCGCTCCGACTTTTTTTCACGTTGCTTGCCCAATGAATTAAGTATTTGTTCCTCGTTTTTTTTTGCAGATACTGCCGATTCGAAGGATATGGACTTTTTTTAACTCGCACGCGCGTATAAGGTAGGTTGTATAAATAAAGTTCGGCTCGATATAGAGATTTTAAATTTTAAAACGCCGACATTCGATTTTTGGAGGAAACCGATGCATACCGGCGAGATATGCGTTATTAAAGCGCGCGGAGCGAAAAGAATTTGTAACTCAGGGCGCTCGAGTTGGCGAAAAAACGGATTAAAATTTGATTGAAATCGATCTCTAATGTTCGAGGGGTGTGTATAGTCCTGCAGCGATAGCTGGAATACGTTAGCCTCGATGGGTGTAAACCGTCTTTTTTAATACCCCAGGGAAATAAAGACTAGGAGTTTCGTAAGCCTATAAATCAGCCGAAATGGGGTTATCGAATTAAAAGTTGTTTCATTAGAACTTACGAGCGGAGAAATTTTTCCACGTTCTCGCTCTCCTCTTTCTTTTTCTTCGGGTGTCCGCGTCGTCGTCCCTCGCGCCGATCACGAAAGTTTACGATTTCATATCTCCGAGGGCTCTGCGAGCCTTTTCGGAGCTTTAATAACTGTACAAACAGTGTCGAAACGTGCGGTCCAAATGTTTAGCCGTTGACAAGTGCACGGTGAGGCTTCCTATACATGGAAAGTTTGTTTCACCGAAAAATAAAAGAGATGTTTACTTTCCGAAGCCAAAAATAAATGCGCGCCCTTGTTGGGCCTCCCGTTTGCAAAGGAGCGAGATGGTACACAAGGTATAGCGGTTACCGTAACTTGATAAATTATAAAGATTGAAGCTATCGGGATCGGGAGGTCGGGTGAAGGGGAGAGGGGGGAGGGGTTGGGAGAGAAAAAATTAATTTAATAAACCGAAAAGTGGGTGTTGAGAGATGAACGATTCTCGATATCAGATAAAACTCGGAACGGCTTCATAAAATTGTCTGCGAAAGTTATCGTCTCTCTCTCTCTCTCTCTCTTGGTGCAGCGCGCGTGCAAATATCATCGCCTGTACCGAGGAGTTTCGCGAAGGAGAGAAAAAAAAAATAAATTGATTAAAAGTTGCGTTGACGCGAATGAATATCTTTGTGAATTATAAGTATTGGAATTCCTCGAGAGTAAGGGAGGCGATGTATATATACATTATAATCGAATGAAAGTGTAGATTTGAGAATCCATAACTTTTTTTTCTCAATTTTTCGTTTATGATTTTACTCGGTATAATCAAAGTGAGAAGAAGAATATTTCTATACACTCCATTGATTCGCTTGGAATAGACAATTTTTCTGGATCTTGAAACATCGATAGCGAAAATACAAATGCTTGCGTTTCTATACCCCGCAACGTTCGGCATCACAATCAGTTCATTTATTTCAGTCATCCGCGTGCGTAGTCCGGCTCGGTCGACGCGCTAATGAAATTCCTACCGAGATGCTCAAAAGCTCATAACTCAATCGAAACGACGCGTATACGCACACATAACGATGGGAATTCGATCCCCTTATATCCAATACGTATCACCTACCCTCTCCCCCCCCCCCCC